>JAQNCA010050833.1:0-11854 GCA_029783725.1 Acanthurus tractus | reverse complement strand
ATATTTTTATTTGTAAACCTTACTGGTTAGGAACATTGGCTTAACAACCCCTCACGGTTTGCGGGTTTTTTTTTTTTTTTTTTTGGAGAGTATCTGGACAGTGTAAGTACGTAATTGTTTTGGAATGTTCCAATGACAATAAAAAAAGAATATTTCCAGAAATGAATTATTATTGTCCTCTCCAAATTTTCCGAATAGAGTATAAGAAACACAATAAATATCTTGCTAAGTTAGACATAGAGCAGGGTAAAAAAAATTGCAATTAATGTGCGATTAATCGCTACTACAACTACAACTACTACTTCTACTACTACTACTACTACTAATAATAATAATAATATATAATAAAAATAATTAATATATAAATAAATCATGTGACCAGTTTTAAGAGCAACACGGTCCGTGACCCGACATCAACTTCCTTCCAGTTCGTTGTTAATCGCATCTGTAGCTACCACCATAGCACCCACAATTTCATTGAGATACCTGAAAGACTGTACATCGAAACGAAAAAACTGCGGATCATATCGTAAACCGAATGGATACCATGAAAGTGTACATTTGTCGCTAGAAAAGTTATCAAAACAAAGCTAAAGCCACAAATGATATAAAATATAGCAATTTCCACAGAAAATAGAAGGGATATCCGCCATGTTTTCTGTTCATGCGGTTGAGAAACTCAGCAAACAAATGACCTAAAGTATGCCCACAGAAAAGACTAGACAGATGAAACGTACCCACATCATAATTTCAAAGCCGTTCTTGTGAGAGCGCTATGTTTTGCGCTGTTGACAAATGTAGGTATTACACAATTTGGACTGAAACTGGGTTGCAATTATACATTTAGAGCAAAAACATAATTAGGCTCCAACATCACAAAATAAAAAACAAAGAAATGTGAAAGGTTCTCTCTCTTTCATTATCTCTCTCTCTCTCTTTCTGTGTTGTACTGTCTAAAGGTCAGCTTCTGGTAAGTGAAAGAGGAATGCATGTCCTCGATTCAGAGAGGTTACAGTAACAGTCTTCTCTTGGTTTTCTCAAGAGCAACACTGCCAATGTTTTGTATCACTTCTCTTTCTTTATCATTTGTAGAGTTAAAAGCAAATGAAAGCAGGCAGATATTGATCACCATCATTGATTAGACCCATGGTGCTGTTTTAATTGCCAGTAAAATAAGAGAAGCATATGGAGACCAACATTTAAACAGTTAGATAATGTTTTACTGGTAAAAACAAATGTACTAATTAACCTCTGATGATATTTTGTTGTTGTTGTTTGTCTTTAATTTAATTCGGATTTTAATTTATTTTATTTTATTCATCTTTTTATTTTCAAAATATGTTACACATCTGTGAGCCTCTCAATATGTCATAATTCATCACAAAATTTATTAATTGATTTATTTATTTTATTTGTGAAATTTCTACTTTTAAGCCTTTGTTGTCTCATGGCAATAATCCAGGTTTGACAACCAACAGTTCAATTCAAAGGACAGAAAAGCATAACACGGACACAACACATTTTTTGCAAAATGGTAAGACATTTTCTCCTTAGGGGTCAAAACCAAAGAGTCTGAACTATTGTCTATAAGACAAGCCCACTTAGAAACATAGAACCTGTTGTTCAGTAGGGATGGAGTTCTAAGAAAAATAGTTTCTGTGAAACCCTGAGGAGTTTCTCTGGTGAAAGGCTCAGAAGCATTTATTGAACTTTAAAGAAGAAAGAAGAAGTCGTAGACTGAATGAACTTTGCTGCTTTTGACATTTTACCAGTCAGACTGTAACAAAAGATGTGCTTTCATTTTCTTCATCTCTTTTGCGGTCAGTCCCTCCAACTAACACACACATAAAAACACACTCTGACTGCAGGTCACTACATACAGCCACAAAACTGTCACTCTGCTTTCACAAGTCATCTGTTACCAATGAGCAGCAGACCTTGTTGCTCTACACTGCACTGACTGCATCTACAGCTGTGTTCCTTCCATCACGCCATGTGTGCTTGTAGCATTGGCCACTGTCAGGTTGTTCCAGGTCAAAGATTGCTTGTTAATAGCAGGTGCTATTGAGGAATGTAATGGACTTCTCAGCTCAGGGCATCTGTGTTGCTTGTCAGTGCCAGTTGTCTGAATGAGATGGTGTTTTTTGCACATTTTTTACCTTTTTTTTTTTGCATTAACATTAATAGTATAAAATCAGCAGTACAACGCATCAGTCGCTGAAACATTTCCTACGATTTTTGGTGGTTTTTCAAAATAAGCATCTGCCTCTCACAACAACACATCAGTCAATTAATCAATGATAGAAATCAATTAGTATTGACTTCATTAGAAAGTGATATGAGGAGACATGGACCTAATAAAGTTTGGAGTCATCACAAAAGTCAACATATAAACAAACATACCCATGTCAGCTCACGCAAATTGGATGTGTAGCGTTGCTGGGGAATCTTTGATGAATAAACTATCAATAATCTGAGCTTGTAATCAGCCTTTTCAAAACAAATGACTTTAAACAAATTTCCCCCCTGACAGACAGTAGGCCAAAAGATTGAAAATTAAGATTCACTGCCTGTTTGCAGATTAAATAAAAAAAAAACGCTGGGGATCGACTATTTAATTTTGACTAATTCCTGTTAATCAGATAGTGGACCACACACAGAAACACACAAATTAAGACATATTTGTAAATTATTTCCTCTGTAGCAGCAGAAATTGTTACAGAAACTGTGAGGAACTGTACAGCTTTGCTAAAATTGATTCACAGGGCTGAATTACTTTACAAAAACAGTAATACAGACTGCACCACCTGTGGGTGATTTCATGGGACAGCTCCTGCAGTCAACTTCTGGTGCAGAGGTAGGAGGAAACTGTTGCCTTGTGTGCAGACATGCATGTAACTGTTCATATAGAATCCCTGATTTTAATATTAATACAGACTAAGGCATTTGAGAATCAGAACTTTTTCTTAGAGTTTGGAGGCAGACCCTGGTTTCCTCCTTCTGTGTGGAGCTCTGATCAAAAACACTTAATTCATTGTCCAAAGTTTAAACCAGTCACTCTCTGTTTGTCCACTATGAATTTGATTCTTCACAGTTACTAAGTTGGGTAATTGAATCAATTTGGGACCTAATTTGAATCTCAGTTGTATGAGACTACAGTGGTTAGATCTGAGATTAAATTATGAAGAATCATGTTAGGTGATTGTGCTAATTTTCTTCCATTTCATGTGCTATAGTGAAAACCCCTGACCACTCTATTCGCCAGCACAACATGGTACTGGACGTAGTAAAAAATAGATGGCATTACCAAAATTGAAGCTCAAGCCAGGCCTGGGCTGGATCTGAATACCATTGTGTGTCAAGCGCAAATAACTGAACTTTCAGCTACCAACCCAAAGCTGTTCAAGACACTGACATCCAGCTTTAAAAAAGGACAGTACTTGTAGCAAACTTGCACTCCTGAGGAGCCTGATATGTATATTCTGTAAGCAAGCATGTGTTCAGCTCATAGTGCATGTGCCACCACCATTCCCACTGCTGCCCCATCTGCCTCCTCCCCTTCTCAGTAGGGCCAAGCCAAACCACAGCCAACCAAGAGGAAAGAGGGAGGAAATGTAAGCATACAGACACTGTGCTGACATTTATTATCAGTTTTTTAATAAACAGAGCTGCTCCTTTAAAAGATATTATTCTGCAGGATGCAGAAGTATCAGACCTTCACAGAATACCAGCATGCTGTTTGTGTGAACATGTCCTCACTAAACTGCATTATCATGCCTTTATAACACAGAATGCAGCCATCCACCTAACCTGTCACTAACAGAAGCTGTCAGACAGAAATGAGGCAGGCACCTCCTTACCCCCACAGAACAAGGAGTGGCTGGTAAAGGGTCACAAAAAGCCTCCAGTGCATGCCCACACACTGGGCGCTGACAGTGTGACACGATAACTGTAGAAGTCCAGATGCATAAGTCCTATCTAACTCCAGTCTGTGTAAAAAGTCTTGTAAGGAAAGACGGAAATTTAACTTAAATGTATTTGATGTGACAGGAAATTGATGTCCTTATTTCATAACTCAATCACTGAATCTGTTTTAACCTTTTTGATGTTTCAGTAGTGTGGTAACCTGAACATCAGGGACAAAAACCACTTAAACCGCATTGTAAATGGCTGGTGAAATGTTCTACAGTGCCCCCTACAGGATCATTTTGACCAGTAAGTACACTGCAAGGCCAGATCTATATTAGACAGCACAAACCACCGTCTGTGCAGTCTTGTTTTAACAAATTATATGTCCTTACGTTGTCCACTTTGATAATTGATTCTCTGTCTCCCACTCTGTGCAGCTCCTTCCTCAGGCATGATGCTGGAGGGGTTCAGTCCCCGAAAGCAGCAAAATGGTGGAGTTCATCTTATTGGAGCGGTGCCTCATTCTCTATAAAGGGGATGCACCATTGCTGAGGTTTGTGTCAGCTGCTGGGGCGCCATCTTTGGAGACAACATGCACAACTGCAAGGACCTGATAAAAAATTGTCATCAGGCATAATGAGAGGAGGAAGGTGAAGATTACGGACATGCTGGGCTCAGTGCTGAGCAGACAGCAGCAGAGCTCCACTGGTCCCTCTGGTCAGGCTGTTACCCACCATGGGCACCAGAGCTGTATGGCACTTCTTTTGTCTCCACCTTTGCTGCCCACACAGCTGCCACTGCCACCACTTCAGCTTCTTCTGCTGCAGCTACCCCTAGTGCACTGCTCCACACACTGGCAGATAGAATAAGGGAAGAGCAACAGCAGCAGGCCCAGGAGGAGAGTACTCTCCTCAAAGCAGTCTCTTTTGCTCTCTGGGCTCAGTAGGGAAGGTACTGATGCCCAGGAAGCCAAATAGCAGGCCAGTTGGATGTTGGGTGGCCATTTGTAAAATACATTGGCATTACATTTTAACATAAGTAGGTTGCACTCTTCACTGCAAGGCTTTTGGCCTCTCTCTGTTTTAACTCAGCCAGTCAGGTACTGGTGCAGCCTGGAAAATTAATCTGTAAATTTAAGAACTGTTTGTTGTGGCTCTTGGTCTGAACTCAATTTTAGCAAGTTAAAAAACCAATAGGCCAGTGATGAAGGGGATGGAGAACATTTGTACAGAGGCAAAAACAGTCATTTGTCAATGCAGAAAACCTCCTTTACTGGTGGAAATAAAAAGATGGTTAACACAACATTACAATAGAATCACTAAGTAAAATTGATGTTATGAACATGTAAGTAAATAGTTGCCTTCTTATTCTTCAAACAGGCATAAAGAAAAATTTGTATTTCTTTAGCATTTGAAAGTCTGTATCTGTATCTTCATGAATGTAAGGCTATATTTTTGTATCCTTTTCACTCTAAGTTGAACTCCAACATATTTATTTTTATCATTCATTATTACAAAATTAAAAGTTAGGCAAAGCAGCTTTTACACATAATTTCTTCGGAATGAACAATCCCTCTCTGTTCTTTACAATGCAAACTGGAAACAAACACAACTATAGAAACTGAAACATGTCTGGTTTACAGTAACTGAACACCCTTTCACATCTTTATCCTTTTTTATCTGTTCATTCTGTAGGAAGATGGACATATGAGTCATGTCAAGTTCACTGCATAATGAGAATTTCACTGAAAATAAAGAAAAAACTATTCTACTATATTTCATAGGATAGGAAACTGTATTTTCAACATGTCCTTGTCGATTAATAAGTAAATGTAATGACGCAGCAGAGCTCAGAGAAAAAATTATACCTAAAGTTCTTTGTATTCCTTGTGAATATAAAATTTATTATCCTTCTTCATTGGCTCTGAAGTAGCTCCTTGAGGGAAATTTAAACTTTTTTTTCAGATAATGAATAAGACTTTTATTCAAATTCAAGCTCCTGACATTTTATTATTTGTCAGTGAAATTCACTCCTCTTGGCAGATTTAAAAAAAAAAGTGGAATGTGAAAAATCAAACATGTCAGTTTTAGTAGATTGTGTTCTTAAGTGATGTTGCCCTAAGGGCTAACTTTAAATATTATATTTTCTGTTCTCATGCCTCTAACTTTGCCCATATCAGAAAGTACAGTAAGCGACTGAAAAAACTCTCCTGAAACTTGAATCTACTCTTGTGCTGCTTGAGGCTTTACTTTTGATGTTAAACAAATGAGTTACAGCAAAGAAATGAAGGGTTGGAATTCACAAAAGATGCTGTCTAACTGATATGTCCTGTGTGCATTTCATGTTGTGAAGGTGCAGCAAAAGCCTGTACACCTTTAGTGATGTGAAATAACAGATGTAGGGACCAGATCATACATGTTGCCCAAAATCTGTTTTTAAAAGTAACACGTTGCGAGTAACATCACCTACTGAAATTTTAGCATCATGCAGTGGGTTTATTTGTTCAAAAATGCAAGAAAAAAGTAAAATAGATTTTAAACACCTAGTCTTATTATTATAATTCCCTTCCCTCTCCACCATATGTGCTGCAAGAATGTTTCAACACTCATCCCTACTGTTTTTTTTTCCAGGTCCTGCAGGACCTGCTCTATCAGCTAGATGGATTCTGACAATACTGAATCAGTGTCAGTTGTTAGCCTTCATAGTTCTAACAAGGCAGAACAGTTTGGCCTGGATTCTACCAATGGCCAAAGTTTAAGTGTTATTTAGGAGCCACTTTTCCAGCAAACAAATAATTCTGCAAACTAATATGAGGATTGTTCAATGTGAGGAATGTCCTTCCCCCCAGAAATATTGTACAGACTCCAGGAATTGAATGAGGGACAACCGAGGGAGGAACAATTATTAAAAGAACTAAGAAAAAAAAATGGCAAAAATAATTGAATAAAACTGTGTATTTATTTTTAATCTCGGTTTTTTGGGAAGATGCATTCTGTCCACTACTGTGATGAGTCACTTATCTTTCTCTGAGATAAATATAAGGAGGAAAAACTGTCAAAAATAACAAGGATTTGAAAATATTGAAAACAAAACAACAACAACAACTCAAAAACAAGCAATACAGCTCCCACACCAGCCCACACTTGATCCTGCTGCAGCTCTACCAGGTGTTCTGTACACCTTGGCTAATTGTTAAATGTTATCACCTGTGGTGATGACATCACCTGCAGCAGGACAGCACACCTTAAATAGAAAAATACAAAGAGAGACACCACACACACACACACACACACACACACACAGACACAGGCACTACGTCATGTAACAGGTATACTAAGTCATTTTAATTTAGAAAATGATACCAGTGTTAAGGTGTGGTTTAAGGAGCCCCGCCCAGTGGAAAGTTTCAAATTAATTCAGGGGAGTTTCCAGGTCAGCCTTTGCCACCTTGATCCAGGAGCAGCAGAGGAATCCTGCTCTGCTCCGCCCAATAAGCCACTGGCACACAGATGGTAGTCCTATCAGCTGTGTAGAATCATCTCATCAAATCATGGCTGTTTCACAGGTGTTTCTCTGGCCAAAATATAAATAAACCAATCAGAGAAGCTCTCACTCCCTATAAAGACTGGTTCTGCCTTGCGCCAGTGGAGCAGGCATTGGTATCCTACAGGCGGACATGGCTGAATTACTAACTTTAAACAGTGAAAAGCGATTCAGTCGTGAGGAGATGGATCTCTTGGTTCAGGAGGTCAAGGCCTGAGAGCGAGTGTTGTATGGAGATGGAAAGGTTCCACCAAAGCCAGCTGAAGTAAAGAAAACATGGTCTGAGGTTGCGGTGATCATTACCTCGTCTTCTGGCATCACCAGAACAGCCTCACAATGCAGAAAGCGTTATAACGATGTCAGAAGACAGGATAAGCAAAAAGTCGACGCAAACAGACAGCATACCCGATCCACGGGAGGAGGACACTCAGCCAGCAGGGATCTGACCCCAGCAGAGGACAATGCTGCCTCTACCCTGACACCGCAGAGCATCGAGGGATTCGGGGGCTACAGGTTGGTATCGAAGGTAATAAAATGATTAACAATAAATAAATAAATCTAAGTTTAAGCCTGACAGGTGTCATGTGTAAAGATATATTAACGTAATGACTAAATCCTGGTTTAAAAAACTTTTTTTGGAGGACCCACTTTCAAAGCGTGAAAAGCAATTGGCACCAAATGCATTGTCCCTTATTTAAACATTCTTGCATGATTTGATTTATGCAAAGGCCTAAATTAAAATTCTTGAGCATTTTACTGCATCTTTAGTAGCAATTTTGAATCACCTCCCAACCCAGATGGTCTCAAAAACATGCACGTGCTCAATACTTTATGAATGGGGACAAAATATTCAGGTGATTTAAGGGTTCATCACAGCGTTTTTTTATATTCATTTCCACTCATCACGAAAACTATGCATTTTACATCACAAATTTGTAGCCCACATTAAAAATAAAAAGGAAAATTGTCTATAGTTAACAGGCCTCTTTTTTCCTACGCAGATCCTGTGGAAGGAACCAGTGGGCAGAGACAGGGTACTGGTTTCTCTTGGCTGAACCAATCCAGACCATGCTGCAGGTGCTTGGAGCAACAGGACCAGCCTTTCCTTAAGCTTCAGGAAGCTGGGTTCAGTATGCCGCAGACAGAACTGCGTGCCCTGCGGCAGAGCGTCCAGCGGCTGAACTCTCACCTGGGCCGGATTGCAGCACAGTTGAGGCCGCTTGAACTCATCGTAGCCAGTCTGAAGAGGCTTGCAGATGATGTCGACGGCAGGCATGTGCCAGCATCCCCTCCTGCACACACCGGTTCCCTGTCTCCTCCACTCCTCCTCTTCTTCCTCCGCCACCACCAGTCATCAGTCCTCCTTGTAGCCACACTCAAGCCACTGCTCCACTGGCTCCTCCTAAATCCTCCCGTGGCCGGCGCAGTCGTGAGGGTTTTGATGGTCCTACGACCAGAAGAGGAAAAAGATTTTAGGTATGTTAAAGTACTAGCCTTTTTTATTGTATTTTTCATTTTAACTGCGTTTACTTGTATCAATTTCAAAATGACATAATTGCATATAAGTTAAAATCTCAGTTATCTTTTCATTAATGTACTTTGGCAATTAAAAAAACACAAACCTTTAACTCAACTTGTGCCTTGTCTTTGACTTCCCTGGTCAGAGGCAGCTGGGCTCAAAAGCTCCTCTGCCAGCTGATCCCTCCTCGCTGGCTGCAAATCTGGCTCAGTAGCGGCGGGGAGTGCGTTGGGACAGCCGGCAGGGGTCTCCAAGTCTGCTGCCAGGAGATGACAGATATCTGTCACCACCTGGCGAGACAGATGAAGCCGTTGATGACACTCAGCTTTGCTGAGGCCCAAATAGGTGGTGCGAGGCCGGTGAGCCCTGACCTGGCACCTCCTCCCGGCCATCCTTGCGCCTAATAAGTACTCTATGTTGCTGTGGGAATAGGAACTATATTAGCAAATATGTCAATATTTTACCGCTGAGTCCATGGTGTCATGTTCCCATTCAACTTACACTTCTCAGTGCTGCAGTAGTTCTTCTGGTCCTTCTCTGCCTCAGGATCGGGACACGCTAACAGAGGGGGTTCTCTGTGCATGTGTATATATACTCTGGTATTCAGGTGCAACAGTTATTAGTGATGAGGCTATTGGCTGAGATACCTGGTAACATTAAATTGGACATTTTTTCAATTTTAATTAATCACTACTGGTCCTTTGCACCTGTAGCTGATGTGTTTTTAACTAATTTTAATACAAATAGTCACTTTTCTAATTTTAACTTATGGTCGGAGCAAGGCCCACCTTTTAACTTGGATTTAAATCCACCACCTCACCAAAACCTGGAACTGAAGGACAAACTGTTTTAAACCTTCTTTTATTGAAAAACAAACTCACCTTCACCAGTCTTCAGGCTCTCCTACTCCAGCTAACCAGAACCATAATGCTAGGGCTAGCACTAATACACTCACCACTAGCCACAGTAACAGCAACAGAACACAGACAGGACCCACACCTTTTCTTAATCATGCACCAGATCCACAAACCAGACAGTTAACAAAACAATATTTCAAACTCATACAGGCAGTACACCATAAAAACATTGATTTGGCCATTTCCACTCACACACCACCTAAAGGTATGCATAAACATGTTACAAAGCTGACTTCTTTTATTAAACCCTCTTCCCCCACTGACACCACAAGGCAGGCACTGAGTAAAAACACAGAAACATGGCTTCACAATAACCTGGACATACTACAGGAACATTATCTGAACACCATTTTATCCTTCAGCAACCTACCGTTCATCGACCTCCCCTTCCGGATAGCGTGCGGGTGGGCCAGGAAACGCTACCAGGCCCGCCTGGCCCACTCCACGCTCCAGGCGACACGGTCGTTACTGGAGCGTGACTCGGACATCTCCCACATCTCCGATTCTCTTCCACCCTCTCCTCAGGGGTCCCAGACGGTGGGTGTCAGCCCCCCGGGGTTGGACCTGGAGGACTGGGAGGCATTCCCACCATTACCAAAACCACACAGACAATGGTCAGACCCCCGATCACTCTATCTTGGGGCCAGAACCCCTTTGGTAGAACAAACTGACAGAATACACACCAGACTGTACGAGGAGGAGGACAACCGGGGCTGGGATCCGTAACCTCCCCCGGGCCTGAAGCCTGGTCGACCAAGTGCAGGCGGACCCTAAACAGGGCGCAGAGTCCTCCGATGTCCTCCTCCGAGGACAAATTCGTTGACCTGGGCCTGCACAGAGGGAACAGGAGAGAGCGTTACACCAGTAGAATGAGCAGGAGTAGAAAAAATAACAACACACAAACAGGAAACAAATTATTGAACAGTCACAAACCGTTTTTTTCCAACGTGGCTGTTTTTAGATAAAGAATCCGCCATCCAAACATCCAGTCTTAACCCTCTGCTCTTTCCTGCAGGACGTGTGGGGGCGACGGGGTCAAACTCTGCATTCAGACCTGAGCCTGGCAAAACAAAAACAAACCATCCAACCGCGAAAGAGGTGGTGGGGAATGACATGAGTACGAGGTCGCCAAAGCAAAACCATGCTGACCGAACGGTGAATAAGATCTCCTCTGACCCCACCACAACAACCACCTCGAGCAGGCTCAGGCTTTTGGCTCCCCCGTCGCCCCCCCCTCCAGTTCCTGTGCCTCGTCATCGGCTTCCTCCAGTCACCACTCCACAGCGGCGGCAGCGGTCCCCAGTCCCTGTGTTTCGGCGGCTGCTGTCTCCAGTCCCTGTCCCTTGGAAGCAGCGGCAGCAGTCCCCAGCCCCTGTGTCTCAACAGCTGTTGTCTCCAGTCCCTGCTCCTTGGGGGGTGGGGGGGGTGGTGGCAGCGGTCCCAGTTCGTGTGTCTCAACAGCCACTGTCTCCAGTCCCTGCACCTCGGCGGCAGTCCCTGTGTCCCAACAGCTGCTGACTCCAGTCCCTGCTCCTCGGCAGAGGAGGCTGTCCCCGGTCTCAGTTACTGTGCCTCGGAAGCGGCTTCGCCTGTCCCCACCTGGCTATGTGGCGCATAGTGTATGATAGGGCCCCAGGACTACAAAAAACTCACTGACAGATTGGCTAGAGAATGCAGCATACACGAGCACAGAAAACACGAGAGTGGGGAGATTTATCAGGAACAAAGTGATCAGGCACGCGGACACGGACGAAATTGTCTCGCACCGAAGCCAGAGCGTGGGTGGTTAAATAGGCGGTGTGATTGCCAATGCAGGGCAGGTGTGCCTCATGACTTTGCTCCCGAGTCAATCAGCCCCGCCTCTCTGCACTGACCTGCTGAAAAGGGAGAGGGAGAGGGAGAGAGGGGTTAGCACCAAAACAATAAAAACAAAAATCAGAACCATAACAACCAGGATGGTAACAAT
>JAQNCA010050822.1:0-11854 GCA_029783725.1 Acanthurus tractus | reverse complement strand
CCCCTCCCCTCTTGTCCCCCCCCTTCTTTCTCTCAACCCAACCAGTGCCGTCAGACGCTATATAAAAAAAATTGAATTGAATTGAATTGAATTGGTGGTGGAGGTAGTGGGGGTGGGGGTGGGTGGGGGGGAGTTAGATATAAAGGGGAGATGATGAAGGTATCTATCCTTTGAACTTTTCTCCTTCTAAACAGCCACTAAAGGTGTTTTGTGTCAGTGAAAACATGGTAAAACAAGAGGTAAACTAAACTAAACTTTTTAGAAGTGGAGCTCAATTGAACTTAAATTATGAAATTGTTATCTACTGATAAAGTTTTTCCTCTTTGTCTGTTTATTCTCAATGGTTTGTTGGTACTGATGTGATGATGGCTGCTTGTGTCCTAAACAGGTACAGTTGTTCGAAAAGATTGCACGCAAAATTCCGGAACAAGATGTAGCCCATGTGAACCTGGAACTTTTATGAATGCACCTAATGGTCTGCATGCGTGTCGCCCCTGCTCCTTATGTGACCAAGGTATGTCCACAATTATTTAACATTCTTGCCTTTCGGTCCTATTCACAACCACCAAATTTAGTTTGATTATGACAGACGTGGTAACTTGAAAAAAGTTCAGATTGGGACATTTGACAAATTGAATAAATATATAAAACAAATGTATCAAAATGTGATGCTTTGTGAAACTGGTTAAGTTCAGAGAATGCAGCACCTGCTGACCAGTGGAACCAATTAGTTATCTTAAAAAGTTACATGACTGTTTATAATAGAGCTGGGTCTGCAATCGTGATTGGATCTCTTAGGAAGGCGACATTGTTCACAGACCCATGGATGAGGATATAAATTCTTGATGAAGGACTAATATTGTCAGCTTTCAGCTTGTTCTTGGGTTGTCTGTTGCAGAGAATGACCAAGAGCAGCCTTGTGCTGGTTATACTTTAAAGATATAAAGTTAGGACTTCTTTCTGCTTTGAATTATAGGCAGAATATGCATCATTTTCCAGCCAGAGTTTGTAAACACACAATTTAAAACTGATCCGTCCTCAATGACAGCAGAACACTACGCCTCCTGTCTCAACATATACACCCACCGGCAGCATCCTAATGAGGGACTACAGAGGAGTGTAAATTTAGTCTCAGACAATCAGCTTTCAGTGTGGATGTGGTAGTGTGTGTTAACTGGAATGGTTCATCAATTAGAAACTGATTCAAAGCTTGTCAGCACTACAGATTAACTGTAATGTCAGGAATAATTTTTATTTTACTGACATTACATTTGCTTACAGTAGTTAATTGAGTTTGTTGTGTATTTTCTATTGCAAGCAGTACAATTGCTGCTGTAGAAACAATAGTTTGTTAGCTTTTGTTGGTTAGGAGTTCTGCTAGTCAGAGCTCCTGTTGTTGCACTGCAGGTCAGATTTACAGAGATTTGATAAATTCTTTGTTAGACTAAACAAAGTAGCTCTTCATTTCATCATTTCATGATCTTATTTCATTAATTTGGACATATCAACCATAATATCATGACTCTGTTTCTGTTTACTTCTAGATAAAGGTCTCTTTATCAAAGAGGAGTGTACAAAGACAAGCGACACTGTGTGTGATGTTTTAAGTGGATATTTCTGCAACATTCTAGAAGATGATAAAGGATGCGGTTTAGCAGAAAAACATACACGCTGTAAATCTGGTCAGAGGATTAAAGAGCATGGTAAGAAAAAATAAAGTCTGTCTTTTTATTAGTTTATGCACAGCTGGAATGAACCTCTTCAGTTCTTTGACTCCTCCAATACAGCAATTTTGTCATTTCTGTGCCAGTTTGGTCTCTGCTGACCTGGACTCTGTAACATTTATAGCACAGCTGGATTGAATGTCTCTGTGTGGTTATTTAGTTTCTAACTTGGCGGAATAGTGTCAGATACTGACTTTCACCTTGCAGCCTTTTACTTACAAGAAGTGTCATCATATCTTTTGTGTTAATGACTGACTTGAGGTAAAGCTTCACTGGAAGACATGATCTTTAAATTAAGTATTTCAGCTCGCTTTTTCAGGTAACTAATGATATGATGTTTGCATGCAAAGCACATTAGATGGATAATTAAAAAAAATAATTCTGTCCTTTATTTATCAAGTCATAGTAATCCTAGTAATCCATAATAATTGGTTTAAAGTTAAGCAAGGACTAAAACTGTTCATATCACAAAAGTAAAACTTGAGATTCATGCATTTATGAACAAGAACTCCAGGGAGAGAGTGATGTAGCTTTTGCACTTCAATGTCTTTGGCTGTAAAGCAGAAATGATGATGACATGTTGTAGTTTAAGAAAGTTGTGGTTTGTAGTGGAAAGCTGCTGAAAGTGTCCGTGTGTGTACACCTGATCCAGGTGATAAATGCTAAAATATGGTGCTAAAGTTAACACACTTGTTAAATCTCTTCAGTCTATTGGCACAATAGGCTGTTCAGAAATATTGACAGTCATTTAAAAGAGTTGCTAATTTGAGCCAGTTGTGTGAAATGATTGAAGTCAAAGCTGTCCAACTACATTATACTTTACTGCCACAGTCTAAAAATGCATTTGTACAATGTCGTACTCCCAGAAGTGACATTTCAAAGCTGCTCTGCAGCAACAGACCATGTGGTCTTATCTTCCATTGTCCAGCTCTGTGTTTACCTCTTCTTCTGTTAACTTCTGCGCCTTGTAAGAGGAGGAAAAAAAACAATTATTTCTCTACGGTCTTAGGACAAAAGGCTACAAAACCCCTAGTACCTGCAGTGTAAATATGTAGTAAAGGTTCATTCAAATCAAGAGCTAGTTTGATGACAAAAAATTGTTCTGGTTTTGTCAAACTGAGCTTGCAGTAGACTCCTGTGTCATAAAACACCTCTCGATATCTATGATTATTATTTTTTTAGTCTCCTGTGAGCTTTTAAGAGGTTGCCATATTTCCTTAATTTCAGTAAAAATAGGAATTGTTTCCCCAGAAGAGAAAGTTGATTAAATGTTTTAAGTCATGACTTGTGAAATGTCACTGTTTTTTTAAGGCACCAGCAGAACTGATACAGTGTGTGAACCCTGTCAGCCGGGGACTTTTTCACAGGATGGTGTGAAATGCACAGCCTGGACAACGTAAGACATTGTTGAACATGCTGCACAAAATGACCACTGTGTTTTTGCCATTCATTTTATAGCTGATAACATAAGCTGAGTTGTATGGCTTTGCATTCAGCTTAACTCCATCTTAGTCTCTGTTCAGTTTTACCAAATGTCACAAAACACAGCTTTCAGAGACCTTTTTGATGGTTCTTTTGAATAATCATTTTTTAAAAAGTAACATCAGCTGACTTTTTTCACATTGTTTTGACACTTTACATGAGTTTGCATGTGAAACACAAACTAAAGCTGTTTTATTTCCCTTCTCCAACAGCTGCTCAGAAACTCAAGTAAAAGTCAAAGAAGGAACCACAAACAGTGATGCTGTCTGTAAAAAGGCTTTAAGACACCACTACAGTTTAATAGTGGTTTTATTATTATTTTCAATACCTTGTATTTTGATTACAGGTTAGTTCCTCTGTTGCATCCCTTATTTGACTGCATACTATACAATGTTCAGCCATTTTCTTCTCCTAATTGCCTCCAGCAGTTGGTCACTAACAAATGTCTTTTTTGTCTCTCTGTGTCTTTCTCCTGGCTTTCAGTGGCACCGATAAAAAAAACAGGTAGGTCTTTCTCCTAAATGCTGATAATGAAAGTTCTGTCTGCAAACAAATGTCTGAGAATGTGTCACCCAGCAGGCTAAACCTGTTTGTTGTAATGTCATATTCATCTTTAATTCTTTTTCCCAGGTGCCAGGTGGCAATGAAGAGAGCAGGTGACTCAGTTTGTGTTTTGATGCACATTCTAATTCTAAAAAACCCTTTTTAAATAAAAGAGTAAAAGGTGGCTGTTGCTCAGGAGGTGGAGCAGGTCCTCTACCTATGAGAGGGCTGTTGGTTCAATCCCTGACTCATTCAGTTTGCAGGAAAAAGTATTTGATGGCAAGATACTGAACACTAAATTGTTCTTGTTGACTGTCCCATTGGTGTGTAAAATTGTGTTGTTTGGACCTCACCATGTGAATTCAGCATGAAATTTGGTCTGAATCTGGGACCTCGATGAGACCCTCAGGAACTCAGAAATAGAGAGGCTTGTTTTCTCAGCAGCCTCCACTCAGAGTCAGAGGACACAGTCTTGCTCTTCCTGTCAGCCCCTGCAGCAGGAGGCTCCTCTCGAGGCAACTTCTCCAGCAGTCCTGCTCAATGCAGATTGCTACACTGCACTCTCTCTTTCCAAGAACAGGGATGTGAGAGCCTGCTGAAGGATCAACCAAAAGTGAACAAGTTTTCAGCTTTAATTTGAGGGTATTTACATCCAAATCAGGTGAACGGTGTAGGAATTACAATAGTTAGTATATGCGCCTCCCACTTTTTAAGCGACCAAAAGTAATCAAACTTTCACGTTTTAATACTTGGTTGCAAGTACTTTGCAGTCAAATACAGCCTGAAGTCTGGAACGCATAGACATCACCAGATGCTGGGTTTCCTTCTTGTTCTTGGGGCATTTTCCTTTCAGTTTTGCCTTCAGCAAGTGAAATGCTTGCTCAGTCACATTCAGGTCAGGTGATTGACTTGGCCACTGCATAACATTCCACTTCTTTGCCTTAAAAAAACTATTTGGTTGCTTTCACACTATGCTTTGGGTCATTATCCATCTGCACTGTGAAGCACCGTCCAATGAGTCCAAAACACTTCAGAATTCATCCAGCTGCTTTTGTCTGCAGTCACATCATCAATAAAATACAAGGGAACCAGTTCCATTGGCAGCCATACATACCCTCGCCATGACACTACCACCACCATGCATCACTGATGAGGTGGTATGTTTTGGATCATGAGCAGTTCCTTTCCTTCTCCATACTCTTCTCCTCCCATCACTCTAGTACAAGTTGATCTTTGTCTCATCTGTCCATAGAATGTTGTTCCAGAACTGGAAAGGCTTTTTCAGATGTTGTTTGTTAAACTCTAATTTGGCCTTCCTGTTTTTCAGAATCAGAATCAGAATCAGCTTTATTGGCCAAGTATGTTTACCACATACAAGGAATTTGGTTTCCAGTTACATCCTGTTCAAGAAACATAAAAAGACCAAAAGACAGTGGACAGGGGAAGGACAGAAGCGGGAGAACTGGGGGTCCCCACAATACGGCCTGTTTTTGAGGCTCACCAAGAGTTTACATCTTGTAGTGAACCCTCTGTATTCACTCTGGTGAAGTCTTCTCTTGATTGTTGACATTGACACACATACACCTTCTCCTAGAGCTGCAATATGGGTATATTGCACAATACAACTGCACATTTTTTGTCATTACCTTACTCTGATTGCTTACACTGCAGCTTCCCCACTCATTTTTATAACCTGTTTGAAGTTTAGTAGAAATAAACTGGGATACTTGGCAGCTCGTGCATGAATCACTCTGCTTCCTGTTGTCTGTTTCCATGGTTACCGGGTGCGCACAGCTTCATGACTGCATGGATTTGATAGATTATTTTTCAATGCCATACGATGTACCCACATTACCTTTGTGATTGATCGGTAGATCGCAATCGACGAAATGGGCGCGCCTGTCCTAGAGAGTGTTCTTGATCTGGCCAACTGTTGTGAAGGGGTTTTTCTTCATTAGGGAAAGAATTCTTCTGTCATCTACTTGGTTGTTTTCTGTGGTCTTCCAGGTCTTTTGGTGTTGCTGAGCTCACTGGTGCGTTCTTTCTTTGTAAGAATGTTCCAAACTGTTGATTTGGCCACACCTAATTTTTTTGCTATCTCTCTCTGATGGGTTTGTTTTTGTTTTTCAGCCTAATGGCTTGCTTCACTGATAGTGACAGCTCTTTGGATCTCATATTGAGACAGCAATAGATTCCAAATGCAAATGGCACACTTGAAATTAACACCTTTTATCTGCTCCCTGTAAATGGGATAATGAGGGAATAACACACACTTGGCCATAGAAACAGTTGAGCAGCCAATTGTCCTATTACTTTGATCCCTTAAATGTAGGGGGCACATATACAAACTGTTGTAGTTCCTACACCGTTCACCTGATTTGGATGTAAATACCCACAAATTAAGGCTGAAAGTCTGCAGTTAAAGCATGTCTTGTTCATTTCATTTCAAATCCATTGTGTTGGTGGTTAGAGCCAGAAAGATGAGAATTGTGTTGATGTCCCAATATTTATGGACCTGACTGTAGCAGCTTGTGGCTAACTTTGGTTTGTGACTCCTGTTGCTGACTGTAACTTAAGAATAAAGGAGCAACCAGTGATCTTCAGAGACCCAAGTTTCAGAGGGCCAGACCAGCCTGCAACCCATCTGGAAGGCTCACAAACCTGCAGTTTCATTGACTTTTCAAAGCACCACACCGAAAAGGATTTCTTTTCCCTCAAATGACTTGGTAACAGGGCATAAGATAGCACAGCTTAGCACAGAACTATTTTACTCTTAACATTGTTGCACTGATTTGGCTGAATATATTCTTTGAACTTTATGTCTTGGCATGGTTATCGTTAAGTTAGTTATACATTTTACAATCATATAAGATTGGAAGAACATATAGTGACTTGCAAATGAGTTACTGCCTGTAACTGTAACTGTAACTAATGCTGCATTCCATTAACGTTGGTAGTTGGAAGTTGGAACTAGAAATGATGTCATCTCCAAGTGGACCCGGTTCAGGTTCAGAAGCTAGAAAAACAGGCAACATAAAGCCATGAATGTGAACTGGGTTCATTCATAACATGGTCGCCTTTGTTTGCAATACCAGTTGATAACAACGCTCTGTGAAATGTTTTCATATACAAACAGCATCGCAACATGTCCACTGATTAAAAAATGAACAATACAACAAGTGTGGATGACTTCACGTCAAACAATTAGACAGAACTGCAATAAACAGAGAAATTAGCGTGTTCACTACAGGTAATGCATGTAAAAGTTGTTTGTCTGTTTAATGTTTAATGCACAAGAGTGAATGTTGCCAACAGCAATGCTGCAAAACTCTAAACCCTTTAACTTTACTGACAATTGATTAGGTAATTTTGATTCTAATTAATTATTTATAATACAGTAGTTCCAAATTGATAGTAATTTTATAGAATACAGAAATACTTTATTTATCCCAAGGGAAATTGCCTTGAGTTACAGATACAGATGCTCCTATTCAAAAGTCTTAGAAGAAGTAGGAAAGTATAAATATATTGATAAAATTAAAACATAAGTAGTTATATAAAATAAAATATATCTAAACACTAATACATAAATATACATATACATTTTGTTCTTGTAATATATTTGTTTGTTTTGTATCTACAACAGTTTAACCAACATTTAAATAAAGAATATTGAATATAGAAAATTACATGTTCACTTATTGCAAACTGGATTATTGCACATCAGAAAAGTTACTGACATTCAGATCAGTAACATTAAAATTCAGAGGGAGTCAGAGTCAGAGTGAGGAGTTGTACAGTCTGATGGCCACAGGCAGGAATGATTTCCTGTGGTGCTCTGTGGTGCATTTTGGTGTGATCAGCCTTGTACTGAACGTAGTCCTGTAACTGACCAGCACATGGTGGAGTGGGTGGGACACATTGTCCAAGATGACATGTAGGTTGGACAGCATCCTCCTTTTCGGCACCTCAGGCCGAGAGTCCAGCTCCGCTCCCACAACATCACTGGCTATGAGACTTATTTAACAATTTGGCCATGATTTCCCTTTTTATGAGTGGTGCTCCAAGGCAAATTTGATGTAAATGAAATCCCATTACTTATCCTTATTATAAATTATTATAATATAATATTATATTGCCAACTCCAACATATTGCCACATATTACTGTCCTTAAAGTGAATCTCATAAATTAATACTTCTTGATGTCATTATTGCATTGATGAGTGCAGTCAGCGTGATACATGTTGGTCTGTACTTGTAATCAATTTTAAACCTTTGTGTTCTAACAAAGCAGTATGCCCCCTGTTTGATTAATTTTTTTCCACGTTAATTTAAGAGAGGAACTTTAGCGTATTTCTGTACTTTAATTTGCATAGTATCTTTACACAGCATATGTGATTATGGAATGTTGTTCTTTTTTAAAGGAATAAATGCATATAAAATTGAAGGTTTGAATGAATGCGTGAATGACCTCTTCCCATGTGTTGCGTATCAGTAGTTTGTGTATAAATGTAGCATGTTTTAGCCACTTATGGGGAACTTTTGTTCATTTGAGTCCCTGAAAGACATCTAATTTCACTCTAAGGTCTATAGCAGCAAATGTTTAGGTGAGTCTAAAAGTTAAATATGATGATTTGATCAGTCAAAAAGGTCAAAGGTCAACTCCACTGTGACATTGTAATGTTCTGCAAAAACACTTCTGCCCATCTGCTTTCAGCACTTGAACTGAGGAACAGAACAGGGGATTGTTCCCATGTATTAAAACAGAGAATTTAATTTAAATACATATTTCTTTATCTTTATATTGTATTATGTGAGTTGTATTTTTCAAGGTAGACTCAGCTCAGCTCGTTGTCAAGTTCTATATTTTATTTATGTTCCTTGTGACCAGTAGCTTGAGAAAAGAAGCTGCTTGGGTGCAAGTGTGTCCTCAGATCAAGGTGGGTAATTAAATAACTTATGATCAGATCTTGCATGCTATGGCAAACTTACAGACAGACACTGAAAAGAGAAGGGGAGTTGTGGGGCTTCTCTTTTTTTTTTTTATTGGCACCGTATCATATTCTGTTTTAAAAGTGCTGTTTGTGTTTTAGAAATTAATTTAGTCTGCGCAGTTACATTTAATTCTCTTAAAAAGGCGTCAGCTAAATGTCCAATCTATTTCAAAGAACTACCTGCTCTGTTCATTCCTTAATTTTCAGGTTCATTTGAGAATCCAAAATATGAATATGAAAAATAATTTGATAAATTGTTAGTTTTTGAATTTTGTAGATAACACAAACAAGTTGTTTGTCAGACTTAAAATTTTACGATTGAGTCAAAAATGGGACATTTAAAAATGGGCCAGGGAATGAATTAGTGGGCTCGTATTTAATGTCACATAAGTCTTTACTTCATTGTGTGTGTTGTTGCTAATCTTGGTGATCATCAGCACCAGGCTTCATTAGAATTGCAAGTTTTTTTCATTAGACTCAGATATATGCAAGGATTTCCACCACACTGCAGCAAATGGACATCCATGAGTGTTCTGAAAACAGTGTCAAACATGAACATAGTTAGGAAGAAAGGATTCAGCTGATTCAGCATCAGTTAATAATCTTCTCCTTTTTTTTCTTCTTCTTCTGCTTCTTCTGGCATGCTGTACGGAAAAGAGCATAATGCTGCCTTCCACATGCAAAAGAAAGCTATTTAACAACTTACATTGTCACATAAGGTCCAGTTGAATCAAAAAACTTCACTAAAACTGCTCTTCCAACAGGTTGAAAGTTCTGCTCTGTTCCAAAAACAGACTTAAGAGAAAAACACTGTCTGGCAGCTCCCTAAATAACTACTGTCTTTCATTTGTATATTGGTTGCATGCGAAAAAAAAAAAAAAAAAGTTGCACAGACTCCTTATTTCACTCACACGGACCATCTGTATGTTTTCCAAAAACTTCATAAATTATGCCTGCTCCTCTGTTCATTGTTTCTGCTTCTGATGTTCTCATTTCCCCCTGCAAATGCTAAAGCATTCACCTTTTCCCAGTGGAGCATTCAAATCAATGGTTTCCCTTGACAAAGATTCCTCAGCCAGTTTATCAATGATTTCATTCCCCTGCATACCTGGTTGCACAGGGACTCACAAAAAACAAACATGATGTCCTGAATTTTTCAACCCCAACTATACTACATAAAATTTCCAAAAACAGCTAAGGGCAGGCCCTTGATGTCCCATTTCTTAAAGCAAGCAAAGCAACCACAGAGTCTGAACTGATGATACTGTTCAGAGGTGTAACCTGCTCAAACCACCACAAGGCCCACAATTTGCCAGTATTAAAGCAGAAAAGACAGACAAGTCATTTAATATGCATATACTCTGTTGAAACCTAACATTAGCTACGTACACCCCTATTATTGTCATGGGGGACTTTAACAGAGCGAGATTAAACCACAAACTTCCAAATCACAAACAGGACATCAGCTGTCCCACCAGAGGCAGCAACACACTGGACCACTGCTACACAGTCATTAAAGGAGCATACCACTCTGTCCCCTGGGCAGCTTTGGGTCACTCTGACCACTGTCTGGTCCATCTCATCCCCACTTACAGGCAGAAGCTAAAATCTGCAAAGCCTGTGGTGAAGACTGTGAGGAAATGGACCAATGAGGCAAAGCAGGAACTACAGGCCTGCTTTGACTGCACAGACTGGAGTGTCTTTGAAGCTGCCAACGATGATCTGGACAACCTGGCAGACACTGTAACATCCTACATCAGTTTCTGCGAGGACAAGTGTGTACCAACAAAAACATTACGGACTTTCAATAATAACAAGCCATGGTTCACTGCCAGACTGCGTCAGCTCCACCAGGACAAGGAGGAGGCTTGTAGGAGTGGGGACAGGGTCCTATATAGGCAGCCCCCCCCCCCCGGTGTTGAGGCAAACAAAGACCTGGCCAACGACCTCAGCAAATTTTACTGTAGGTTTGAGAGGGACAACTTCACACCCCTCACCGACCCAAGCCCACCTCTCACCCAGACCAGCACCACCACAACCCCACGCACACCACTAGTCGTTCCCCAACCTGCCCCCCCATCACACTCAGAGTGTGCGAAGAGGAGGTGAGCCAGCTGTTTCAGAAACAGAAAACCAGAAAAGGCCCAGTCAGAGTGTCACCCTCCTGTCTTAAAGCCTGTGCTGACCAGCTGGCTCCAATCTTCACCAGGATTTTCAACTGCTCACTGGAGCAGTGTGAAGTCCTCTCTATCTTCAAGCGCTCCACCACTATCTCAGTCCCCAAGAAACCCTCCATCACAGGACTTAATAACTACAGACCGGTGGCTCTAACATCTGTGGTCATAAAGTCCTTTCAAGGTCCTTGGCCTGATCTACGACGGAGATGAGTCTGCATACTGGCAGGAGGTTGAGCAGTTGGTGCTTTGGTGCGGCCAGAACAACCTGGAGCTGAACACGCTCAAAACTGTGGGGATGACAGTGGACTTCAGGAGACAGCCCTTGTCACTGCCCCCTCTCACCATCAGCAACAGCCCTGTGACAGCCGTCGAGTCCTTCAAGTTCCTGGGAACTACCATCTCTCAGGACCTGAAGTGGGAGATGAACATCCACTGCATCCTCAGAAGAGGATGTACTTCCTGCGACAGCTGAAGAGACCTGGCCTGTCTCTGGAGCTGCTCATCCAGTTCTACACTGCTGTCACTGAGTCTGTCCTGTGCACCTCCATCACCATGTGATTCGGAGCAGCCACACAGCAGGACAGGAACAGACAGCAGCGCAGTTAGAACTGCTGAAAAAATCATTGGACGCCCCCTGCCCTCCATCCAGGAACTGTACTCCTCCAGAACCAGGAAGAGGGCAGGGAACATCATCAGAGAACCCATTCACCCTGGACACAAACTGTTCTCCCTCCTCCCCTCTGGCAGGCGCAACAGAACCCTGTGTACAAAAACCTCCAGACTCAAAAACAGTTTTTTCCCCACTGCCATATCTTTGGCAAATAGCGGTTAAATGATCATACATTCAAAAGAACAGGATACTCATCCATCCTTTGCACTACACTGTGTACTTTGCACTAATTGTGTATATATTTATTTTCTATATTTTTATTT
>JAQNCA010050616.1:0-11863 GCA_029783725.1 Acanthurus tractus | reverse complement strand
CCTGATCAAAGATAACCCCCAGATTTCTAACGGTGGTAGTAGAGGCTGAGGTAAAACCCTCTAGAGTAGCTATATTAAGGGATAGTCTGATGCGATGTTGTTTAGGGCCAAGTACTATAACTTCGGTCTTATCCGAATTTAGTAATAGAAAATTACAGGTCATCCAGGTCTTAACATCCTTAAGACGATTATTAGCTATGCAGACGATAGCCAATTATATCTATCAATTAAGCCAGAGGAAACAAATCAATTAGCTAAACTTCAAGCTTGTGTTAAGGATGTTAAGCCTGTTAAAAGGAAGTTTGTCCTCGCCACTGTCGCCAAGTGCTTGCTCATGTGGGAATTGCTTTCAATTGTTGATTGCTGCGAAGCCGCGAAAGGTGAACCGCGTTATAGCCATTGTTTACTGTACTGTCAACCCAGGATGCCTGGGGGAGGGAGGCCATTCTGGGTTGATAAAAATCTTTTACTTGTAAATCAACTGTTGCATGACAGTGGTCAGTTGCTCATCTATAAAGAATTTCTCTCAGTCCATGGTTTCTCTGTTACTCTTAGAGAATACTGTATCTATCGCTTTTTTTTTTTTTTAAAGATATTTTTTTGGGCTTTTCGCCTTTATTGGATAGGACAGAATTGAAACGGGGAGATAGAGAGAGAGGGGGTAGACATGCGGAAAGGGTCAGAGCAGGAATCGATCCCGCGACCGCCGCTTGGAGGACTAAGCCTTCCGTATATGGGCCACGCTTGCAACCGAGCGAGCTAAACAGCGGCCCGTATCTATCGCATTTGATGCAACATCAGATGGTGCTAGAATGTTATTGATGTCAGCTCCTGAAGGTAAAAACTGTACAATTCCATGTTTGCCCTCTATTGAGTGATAAAGCCCCTAACCAATGTGTTAAAAAAAAAAAAAAATGTGTTACACTATATTGCCAAAAGTATTCACTCATCCATCCAAATAATTGAAATCAGGTGTTCCAGTCACACACAATCCATGGCCACAGGTGTATAAAACCAAGCCCTTGGCATGCAGACTGTTTCTACAAACATTTTTGAAAGAATGGGTTGCTGTCAGGAGCTCAGTGAATTCCAGCGTGGTACTGTGATAGGATGCCGCCTGTGCAACATATCCAGTCATGAAACTTTTTCGCTCCTAAATATTCCACAGTTAACTGTCAGTGATATTATAACACAGTGGAAGCGATTGGGAAAGACAGCAACTCAGCCATGAGGTGGTAGGCCATGTAAAATGATGGAGCAGGGTCAGTGAATGCTGAGGCGCATAGTGCGCAGAGGTCGCCAACTTTCTTTTTTTTCCCCTCACTTTATTTATGATTCTCATTTAAAAAAAATTACAATAGACAAACAACCAACCAATAACAAACATCCCCCCTCCCTCCACCCCACCTCAAGGCCTCAAGAAACAAAGAAGAAAGAAAGAGAGAGAGAAAAAAAAATTAATAATAAAATAAAGAGATATGCATATATATACACATACATACACACACACAAACACGTATACACACACACACACATATATATATACATACATACACATATACACATACATGTACATATACACATCCCAATACATTAAAGGATAAAGGCAGATAACGAAAGTGGGAATAATTACTCATCACGAGCATTCATGCACCTTATACAGCAGCATCTAGAGTGGGAACACCATGTAACGTTCTGCATTTTCCATCTCAACAGTTCACATTATGCACATGGCGGCACAAAGACAATGGGAGGGCAAGAGCGGTACTGATACTAGGGAGAGAAAGTCTTTTCCCAACAATCTGACATCAAGCGATTTCTAATTTCTAATGGAATCATAGAAAGTACTTCTCTGACCCATTGATTAAACGAAGGAGGTTTCACTGACTTCCACTTCAAAAGGATTAGCCTCCGGGCCAACAGTGTTATGAACGCCACCTCATTTGCTTGGAGGGAAGTGGGTTGGTCTATTGGAAACACCCCAAAAACAGCGATTGCTGGGTTAGGGTCTACCCTCGCCTGGCAAGCATGAGATATAGCCTTGAAGATCTTTGCCCAGAAATCACCCAGTGACAAGCACGACCAAAACATGTGTCCCAGAGAGGCGGGGCTAAAGTGGCATCTAAGGCACTTAGGGTCCATGCTAGGATATATTTTAGCCAATTTCTCATTTGAGAAATGAAATCGATGAAAAACTTTAAATTGGGTTTTTTGGCAAAACTACGTGCCTGAAAAAATTTGAAGCAATGGTTTTTTGGAAGATTATAATCCTTCTGTAGTTTGTCAAACGAGGCAAATGTGTTGTCAATAAAGAGGTCTCAAAAGAACACCAGACCATTCTCATGCCATGTATTGAAAGCTGTGTCGATTTGTGATGGGGGGAATTAGTGATTGTTTATTAAAGGTGCGAAAATGCTTGATTGGTTTAAGAGGAAATGTTTCCTAAACTACAACCAAATTTTAAGTGTGTTTTTTACCACTGGGCTTATGTTTAGGGAAGGAACACTGACAGGTAAGGGGCTACTTAACATAGAAATAGGTGAAAATGAGGAGTTGGAGACAAGCTCCATAGAGGCCCACGTTGGTCCCTTTTTATTTTCATACATTGAGATCCAATAGTTCAATTTGGAAATATTAGCTGCCCAGTAGTAAAATAAAAAAAATGGGCAAACCAAGTCCCCCAGTATGTTTGGGTACCTCCAAGCTATTTCTTTTGATTCGTGGGGTAGAGTTGTTACAAATAAAAGTAGTTAAACTGTTCGTGGTAATACTGTCATTTAAACCATGTTAATCCTGCCAGCCACTGTGAAATTGGAAGCCCTGTCCATCTATTGAAAATCCTGCTTAGTGTGATCTAGAAGCAATTTGAAATTGTGATCATAAAGGTCCTTATATGTATGTGTAACATTTACGCCCAGGTAGGCGAAATATTTTCTTTCTATTTTAAAGGGGAAATTACTATACTTCAATAGATGCTGCAAGGTGGTTCATGGGGAAAAGTAAACTTTCTGAGAAATTTAGTTTATAGCCTGAAATTATACCAAATTGTTGAAGTTTACATATGAGTTTAGGAATTGATATCACAGGGTTAGATATGTATAATAGGAGGTCGTCCGCATACAATGATACTTTATGGATTATTTGATTCCTATGGACACCTTCAATATTCTGTTGCATTCTTCGGGCTATGGCTAATGGCGCTATTGCCAAGTCAAATAAGAACGGTGAAAGGCAGCACCCCTGCCGTGTCCCTCTGTGCAACGTGAAATAATTAGATCTGGTAGAATTTGTGCGAACTGAGGCTACTGGCGATGTATATATTATTCTAATCCATGAGGTGAATGTTGGGCCAAATCAAAGTTGTCTGCAGAGCAAAGAATGGTGAATACTTGAAGGGTTAGGACAGTCTTATTCACGGACAGGGACTCAAAATTCAAACAACCAACAACTACAGATAATAGTTAAATTAGGCTAAATTGCTTATGCTAAATTAGTCTAATTCTTTTGGGGGTGGCTGTTGCAGTAGGAAGGATGGGTCATGTACTTATTAGAAGTCAGTTATTTTTTTACCCCTACTCCTCCAGTCTACATATCAAAGTGTTTTGGGCGACATACTGCCGCCATACTGCCCCTTACTGGTACCAATTGCTGTTCCCCCTGTGCAATTAGTGTGTTTGTGTGTGTTTGTGTGTGTGAATGGGTGAATTCGACTTGTATTGTGAAATGCTTTGGATAATTGAAGTGATTAGGAAAGGGCTACATAATGACATATATTTGCCATTTACCATTTTTAACTTCACTATTGTAATGGTAAAAAATCTTGTATATGTGACTGGTCCTTACTTTTTCTTTAGTGCCAATTTTTCTTTGTTTTACCTCTTGGAGATTGTGGGTGCAGAATGTTAGACTCACAGCCAAAAACCGAAACTACAGATTCGGTCCATTTCGATTTATCTATTGCAAGAAAAATAAACAAATTGAAAAATTGAAGACACTTTCATGGGGTATAGGCTGAGGTCAAGGAGGGCATCTCACATGACCCACTTTCTCTCCTTGTTCTGCATCCTGTTGCCAATTCATAGATGCAAATGACCACCAGGCACACACAACTTACAAATAAGCAGGGAATTTATTTATAAAACACATAAATAAAATAAACTTAAATGAGGCTTCTACAACTAAAGCACAATGTTTTTTTCTCTACTGTTTAATGTATTTACTCAATAAAAAGTGATCATAAATGTATTTGGACATTAAATAACCTTGCAATACACATAATTTCAGATTAAGTTAACATTTTATCTCTAATTGTAAATACTTTTTCCCATTATTAGGACGAGACTCAGCAGGCTACACAAGGCTTAATCACTGATTTCCTCCATTGGGTTGTTTCTGGGTTCTAACTGTTGGTTGGCGAAGTGACTGCATTCTTGACTTGCTCAGTGATTGACACAATACCTTCAAAACACCTTTACAAAGGCTCATTAATGATTTCTACAGTGTTGATGGCATTATGAGGAGGCTTGCTGGCAGCAGTCATTTTATTTGAGATTGCCCTGTGTGACTTTGAAGTCCTTTTGGCCCTGATCCTAACTGATTTTAGTTCTAAACACATTCATATACACTGAAAGAGACAAATTTGAAAGCTCTACAACAGCAGCAAAAGGGAATATACTGTAGACCTAGGTCATAATATAAATAACATTGGTTATCCAGTGTAGGTGTAAAGTTTCCACTGTCATCACAATTCAGTTTTACAGACACCTGGGGACACATATGCAAGCCCTTGAGTTTGCACAGAAACACACACAACCTGTATACATTGAGGAGATTATCTTTTTTTTGGTAAATAACTCTAACCGTAAGTCCTGGAATACAGCACCTCTCAATCAGTCTCACGACTTGTGTATTGCATTATTTCTTTATATAAGATTTAATGATTTTTAATTCCATTTTTTATTTTTCTTTAAAAATATGTCATTTCAAACCAAATGTTTTGCTGTTTTCAAAGAGAAAGGTTAAAAATGTGTGTCTTAGTACATTATTCACAAGCTATATGCTGTTACTGGTCGCAGTAAACCAAATAAAAATTTTCCTGACAAGATGTTGGACTTTTATAAAATGGACATTTTTAAAGGAGGAAGTAAAAGGGTAATTTGTCACAAAGACAGACAGCAGATGACACCTTTGATCATCACAGACAGAAGCATATGTCCTTTGGTTGAATGTCAACCTTGGTGCATGGAAGCAATGGCAGCATTTTGCTCATGAACTACAGATGACTATTACAAGAACGGGTCACACAGATTCTGTACTCGGTAGTTCTGTAAAAAATGCAATTTTTTCACAATAATAAACAGATTTTTCAAGCAATTTATTAAACAGTTGCTTTGTTTAAAATATTGCTTAATGTTTCATTTGTGAAGGGTGCATATGGTCTGTGTGACAAAGTTGTGGACTTGATGGTCTTGATTTGGAACTCAGGACATTTCAGTAAGTCAAATATACTGCTGTGGCATGAGCAAAATCACACTTGGCCAAGTTAATGGCCAGATGTACAGCAGACAAACGCTCAATCAGTGAACGAATTCACAAAAGGTGGCTATTCTAACTGTCACTGTAGACATGACACCATATTCATCAAACACTGAAATGTTGCTGGTGCATTGCACAAACCAGAAGGCATTACCTTGTATGAATAAAGACCTGATGGCTTTTCAAACGCAGAAATTTCTTGCACTCTCTTAGACAGTGTTACGAAGCAAGCAAGGAGAGGCCCAGCTAGAACAAGAGGGTTTAGCAATATTATTCATAGCATGCACTTCACTTCTGCATCTCAATACTTTCTCAACAAACATGTGAGAAAAAAGTAAGAAGTTTATAGTATGGCTTTTAAGGATTAACATGGAAGACATGTTTCTTCCTACCTTTGTCTTTAAACAGAGGTGAGTCAGACGAGTTCAGACGCTTTTCCACCTTATTCACTATCATTGGAAGTACAAGACCCCGTATCAACAAAAGCTGTTACCACCTCTGTAACAACAGACACAACATTGAGAACAACTCCAGAGGGGTATTGCACAAAACCAATATAACCAATATTTTCCAGTTATCCCAGCTGAGTTTAGCTCTGACTCAGTTGCATGAAAACAGGTTAAACCAAGCTAAAGTAACTTACTAGTGAGATTATTATTTGCATGTAGCCTGCTCCAGAGCAGGTTAATAACAACCAAACTAAGATTAATCCTCCTGATTTAATCTTTTAGTTAAACTGTCGATCCTATTAGAAATTTGTGTGTTTTATGGTCATTCTATGGTTTTCTAAAAATATATTACATCTTTTTAATTATCCTGCATTACAACACTTCCAAAATGCTTTCATTCATAGAAGCATGCCTGCTGTTGTTTTAATGGAAACAATGGGTTTTCTATTCATACATGTGGCAGTCATTATTTCAGTCAAGCCTAGTGCTATGTAGATAGTGTTTATGAGCACTGCTGTCTAAATTGTGGTTATAGGTTTGATGAATATGCATATTGTTACAGTTGTTGAGATTATTAGAAAGATGAAGTTGTAAAGGTGATTCAATGAAGTTCATGATGGGAACAATATAGTGCGTATAGACTCAAGTCCCATTCATGTGCTTAGTCCTCACAATGGCTTGCCCTTTGTTGGATGGTGTAAAAGACAAGGACACATTACTCAGACGAGCATTCAGATATGAAGGAGTCTTCCAGGACAAGTTGGACCCATTGGCCTTTGTAGACGAATATCTTACTAAGAGGTACAGATTCTAACACTAATGTAGGGTCCAAAGGTACAACATCAGACAGCACAAAGCCACGTCCTCACCATCCCACAGGTGATCTGCCTAACATGACAGTACTTAGAAAGTGGCATTTTCCTTTATTGTCTTGGAGATGCTGTAAAACCAATAGAGGCATGATTTGCCACGCAATAAGAAATGCTAGTCTAGCAGTGAAATCACTTGCACACATATTAATCACCTTCCCTGGCCATAGAAGAACCTGCACATCAAGGAGGAGTTCTACAAGATTGTAGCTTGCATAATGTTCGTGTCCTTAATCTTGACTTGCTACCAGGTCCTTTTGTAGGCAGATATGTTTTTTTTTATGAGGAAGGATAGATAAAATAAATAAAATAGCCTAAATAAAAAGATTACATAGATAAGATAGATAAAAATAAATAATAGATTGGATAAAAATCTATTAGACTTATTAACCCAGATAAAAATCAATGAAAGAGCAGATATATAAAAGAAATTTAATAATAAATTAAATAGATCCGCATTGTGCATAAGTATTTGCTTACCCACAATGCGCATGCACTTCATGATTAATTTCCTGAGTAATATGCTCTTCCACTGGGGACACTGAAAGTGTACAACTGTTAATTAATGGGAATGACAAGTAGTTTAACTCCTTGAATTGTAATTGTTTTCAGTGGAGCACTGGTTATTATGCTTAATTGTAGCCTACATTTTTGTATTAGTAACGCGGTCCACTACTGTTTTCCAGGCCTTTTCTCTTTCTTTTATTATAGGGGCTGTATTTCCTTTTTTAAATATTACAACTTTTACCTTTTAATATGTTTCCATAAGAGATTGTTGCTCAGTTGGAAGAAAAGTAGCCTTTGTCGCAAGAGTCTTATCCATTTTTTGCATCAGTATTTCTGTGGTCGATCACGTGGTCTGTTCAAGAATGCCGTTGACGCACCCCAGCAGTCTACACCTGGCTTAGCATAGCTGCAGTCTTTTATCCTGGTTCTGCAAACTTGCAGACAATTAAGCCAGGATGCACTTATCAAACTAGGCCTGGATTTCTTTATTTCACTTTTGTCCAATACCCTTCAGGACAGCATGTGTGGGGCTATCACAAGGATAACTCGTAGTGTAATATAGTTGTAATAAAACCAAACAAATTTGGCTGATATTTATGTAGTGTTATGCACTGTCTGGAGACTTTATTGATACCTGTCTAAAATGATGCGTTTTCAAAAACAAGGAAGTAATACGATGAGTGTGTATAATTTTACGATCTGAACACTTAAGCAAAAGGGAAAACGTAAGAAGTATTGAATTTGATATTGATTAGATTTGAATGGTGTATGTACTGTAGTTACTTTCTCCCTTTGCTAGAAAACTTCACTAAAACTTTGTCAGCATGCATTGTGATAGCTTCTATCTCTTTTGAATTTACTTATGTAGTGTGGATCATTCATTTAAACATTTAACCTGATTCAATTTTATGTATGATTTTTTTATGCTACTACCCACTTACATAGTTTAAAAGCTATGTATTGTTATTTAATTTAAGCTCTCCACATGTCTTTAAATTCATAACAATACACAATGTGCTTTTTAAAACTAAGATCAGGATAAAAAAAAAGAACATTACCATAGAACCATACTTACCTACCAGACTTTTTGGACCTCAACAAAAGTCCTAAAGTCTAAAGTCCTGCATATGGCCCTGCCCTTAAAGGTAAAGCAAGTACATATAATTGAAAAAAATATCTAAAAGAAGCTATACTGAACAAGAATTCAATATAGTAGTTTTAACACTAAAGACATTGAAACATCTGTAACAGAACTCTTGGAGTCAACAAATCTGTAAACTGCCAAAGTAAAGAAATCAAGTGCTTTTCAGGAGAAGTTCAGGTTATTTTGTCTACCTCCTTTGAGTCTGCCCTTAGACAAACACATCATTTAAAAGCTTGTCTAAATGGCCTGTTGTAAAAGATGAAAGCCTAACAGTGACAGTTCTGATCTTTTCAGTGCAGAGCAGGTGTATACACTTTTAGCACCAGTAAGTATCATGCCACCTAGCTGCATTTTCCACTCATACTCTCACCTGATTGGCTGGCTAATTGATTAACTGTCAAAATGAATGATGGTGTTGGTGTATATGTCCAACATATCCAGAGTAACGCACTGATGCGACTCTCAAAAGCTCCCAAATCAGCATTTTCAGTGAACACAGTAAGCAGGAGAGTGATGTGTTCATCTATCATCCTGATAGCAAATAGTGCAGCTCTCCTGAGTTTCACTGTTGACCCCATTCAAACCGTCTATTAGTGAAACTCTGCTGTTTTCACGGTGTGAGCTTTTCTGACCTTCTCACATATCCTAAAAGAACTCCATAACAGCTTGCCTTCTTATTATAAGGTAGTTAATTTCTGTGGGCTGATGGCCATCTATTAAAAATAAAGATGATGATGATAACATGAGCTGCAGAGACTGGAATCAAATGCTCGATCCTTATCTCAAGTCACTGTTAGTTGACTCTGCTGGAACTTGAAGGAAATAAGGTAACTTTCCCGTCACAGAATTACAGGCAATTGACCAGATTTAAATGATACGACTTTGAATTTTATTCATTAACCGGCTGGCTCTTTGGAGTATTACGGTAGGAGGCGGGCCCTGTTAGCTGGCTAGGCGTGTTTTGTCTTTGTGCATGTATAGTCCAATTGGGCTCCTGTCTGTGTGACACTGCACTGTACGGCTGCGTTTAAATACGTAGGAAGAGCGAGGGAGGGACGGAGACCCACATCAGTGCCACAGCTGCCCACAAAACACCATCCATGTGTCAATAGACAGCTCCTCTTCAGTACGTCTGGATTTTCTGTACGTAGATCTGGTAGAGCCATCGCTATGGGAGGTCGGGAGAGGAGGGGGATTGAGTCAGCCGAGGCAGGGAGGCACTGAGACCCTGTCCGAACACCGGGACCCCGCCCGGCCGCAGCTTCCACCGCTGCGCAGTAGCTCACCGACTGTCACAACAGTCATTAAGGTAACATGCATAGAAGACTGAAACATGACTTTGCTTGTGAGTTTATGTTGACCCTGGGATTGTTCAACTGCAATGACCCGTCTCATTCCTTAACAGCCTACTGACAGAAGTGCGACTGTCGTCAGCCTTCACGGTTGTACACTCACGCTCTTGCTGTGAGATTCATGAAACTTTTGTAACAATGTACAGTTTGTGATTCATTGCGTCCCATCGCGAACATTGACACGGTCTCGTGCCTCTACATTTTGCATATAGGCTATCTGCTTCGTTATTATGTATTTAATCGTAAAAAGTTAATGTATACAAAAAGCATTTTAGAAATTGTGCAGTTACTATTATTATTTCTAACCTTTGATTTGTACTAATGTTTTTCGTTGAGGCTATTCGACCAAATATAAAAATGGGCCACAATCAAAAGTTGTTGTGCAGAAAATTTATTATCTGATATTTGAATAAGTATTTAAACAAACAAACAAAAACAAAATATCACGGATAGAGCTTCTAATTAATTGCTGGTTTTATTTATATGTCTCTAGTACTATCTATAGGTTTACAGCCTACTGTTAGTCAGTTTAAGAGAAGAGAAGAAAATATTAACTTTGGAAAATTGAGGATCTTTGAAGGCCATTTAATGTTTTTACCAAAGAACATGGATTGATTGTTTAAGAAAATTGTATACATTTAATTTTTTATGAAACCATAATGAAAAATATCAAATCTTAAGCCCCACATACAAAAAACAAGACATCTCTTTTTCATACCTGTAGAAACAGGGCAATATTTCTTTTACTTTTGACAATAGCACAGACAAAGTGAATGGATGTCTGTAGTGTCTAATGATAATAGTAGCATAAGTCTAAAAAGTTTGTATTTTTGTTTAAACATCATAATTGTTGGTGTTATACAAACACCAATGATGGGTCAAGTTCAAGTAGCTACTATCTCTTGCTTGAATCCTTTTGAGGGGAGATGACTCTGTAGCTACAACCCTCTCTGGGTTCTTGTGGCCTCTCCAGGTACGAAAAGCTGCTTGAGTTTACTGGTTTAGCTGTTACCAACAAAAATCTGTATTTGCATATGATTAGTTCTGTCTGTAGTTAAAGCATGGTGCACCATGAGTTTATCACACCTTTGTTGCACTTTTTTGTTTTTTTCTGTCACTTTATAGTCCTAGTCCTGCAGCATAATTCCTTTCCCACTGAAAAGTACCAGTGTGCTTTCTTAAGGGACTTATCTCTGGCTTATAATGGAGCCCCTGTTTCAGTGCTGTTAATGAACTGCCAGTCTCTGTAATCTCAGCAGCCATAAAGTGATCCAGGTAATAAGTGAGCCTGATAATGCTGTGGAGAAGAGGAGGGTTGGAGTGGGGAGTCGAGGGTATCTAGGGTAATAGATATGTCTCACCAGACAAGGCTAAGAAAAAAAGATGATGCACTTAAGAGTAATTTCCTATCTGTGTTGCCTAGGCTCAGTCCAATGGAAGACATGAACATGAGCAGAGATTTTGACTAGTTCTATATAATGAACCCTTTTTTGACAAGCCACGCATCTGCCAACCTTTCTGACGCTAAAAAGCCATTTCAAAAGGATCTTTGAAAAGTGATCCTGGAAAACCTTTTTTTAAAACCTGTTTTTATTCACATTTCACATAAAAAGCAACTTTTTCATTTTCTTTTTTTTTCCTGGTCTTATGTCATAAACATTAGAGAGAGAACCCTAAGATTTTTTTTCACTTACCATTTAGGGCTTTCATAACAAAAAAAAGTTAAACAACAACGCAAAAAAATCTAATTTACAAAATCTTGCTTATGCCTGCTAGGGTTCAATTTCCTGCCCAATTGGTAAAATTCTGTTGAGGTTCAATCATCTTAGAAAAACTTTGATTGTGATGTGAGGTGGAACAATTTCCCTGAGTAATATAAAAACAGGCAAAAATTTTGTTTCCAGATTCCCTTTTGTTGTAGTTGTCTGACCTATTAAGAGATATTTTGGTCATTTTATTTTGCTAATTTTAATGGTCTGCCTTTTAAGGATAGGTTAGAACTGCTGG
>JAQNCA010050120.1:0-11901 GCA_029783725.1 Acanthurus tractus | reverse complement strand
GAGAGGAGCTCAGTGTGTCATGGAGTCCCCCAGCAGCCTAAGCCTATTTAGCAGCATAACTAGGGGCTGATCCAAGGTGAGCCTGAGCCAGCCCTAACTGTAAGCTTTATCAAAAAGAGGTTTTAAGCCTACTCTTGAATGTGGGGAGGGTGTCTGCCACCCGGACTGAAATTGGAAGATCGTTCCACAGGAGAGGAGCTTGAAAACTGAAGGCTCTGGCTCCCAATCTACTTTTAGAGATTTTTGGAACCACCAGTAGGTCTGCGTCCTGAGACTTTAATGGTCTAGTCGGATAATAGGGTACTGCAAGCTCTTTTACATAAGATGGTGCCTGGTCGTGAAGCGCTTTGTATGTAAGGAGAAGGATTTTGAATTCTATTCTAGATTTTACTGGCAGCCAGTGCAGAGAAGCTAATACTGGCGTAATACGATTTCTTATCCCAGTTCTTGTCAGTACACGTGCAGTGGCATTTTGGATTAATTGCAGACTCTTCAAAGACTTAATGGTGCAGCCCGATAGTAAGGAGTTGCACTCGTCTAGCCTGGAAGTAACAAATGCATGGACTAATTGTCTGCATCTTTTTCTGATAGGATATGCCTAATTTTTGCTATGTTACAGAGATGAAAGAAGGCAGTCCTTGAGATTTGTTTAATATGAGAGTTAAAGGACATATCCTGATCAAAATTACCCCCAGATTTCTAACGGTGGTACTAGAGGCTAAGGTAAAGCCCTCTAGGACCAAGTATTATAACTTCGGTCTTATCTAAATTTAGTAATAAAAAAATTACGGGTCATCCAGGTCTTAACATCTTTTATATCCCCCTTTAGCTTGGGATATAAGTGGCAATCAGCAATGTTATTCATGTTTGGCCCACAGCCATTTGCCCATGCGCTCCTTCAGCAGGTTTGCCCATGGATAACCAGCTGCAGTTTTGCCTTTCTGGGCCCAGGTCTGGATTTACTGTGTGTAACCCACTATGGATTTACTGTGGGCAGCAGTTTTGCCAATGTAGGTTTACAGTGGGCAGCAATTTTGTCCATGAAGGGCCCTCAGCAGTTGTGCTCTTGTGGGCCTCAGTGAGGGTTTACTGTGGGCAGCAGACTATGGGCTTGCCCACCGTGGGCTGACTTAGGGAAAGTATTGGTTAATTGTAAAAAACATTTTTGCCAATATGGCTTTACTGTGGGCATAAATTTGCCCATGTGAGGCTGGCAGCAATTGCCCATGCAGGGCGCACTTAGGGAAAGTGTGGCTTACTGTGGTGCTCATGTGCATTTACTGTGTATAGTTTTTCACTTGCAGGGCCTTTTGAACCTGCAGGGCCACTAGGGGAGACTAAAGGAAAATGTCCGTTTATTGAGGGCAGCATCTTTGCCAATTTCGGGCCTGCAGCAATTTTGCCCCTGCAAGTCTTGTAGCAGTTCTGTCTTTTCGGACCTCAGAGAGGATTTACCTTAGGTAACCCACTCTTGGCTATCCCAGTGTGGGGCAACCAAGGGAGATTTTAGGTTTACTGTGTGCTGCAGTTTTACCTATGTGTTTTTCATGGGTAAGTAGTTTGCCTTTGTGGTTAAATGGGCAGCATTTTCAGATGTGGGGCCAGCAGCAGTTTTTGCCATGCATGGCCCATTTATGGAAATTGTGGGTGCTCAGTGGGAGGAGGCAGGCCAAGCTACCACCCCAAGGCCACAGAAGCACCCTAGATGCCACGACCAACAGGCCACTGCAGCCACCGGACACAACGCAGGCCCAGAGGCCCAGAAGGGCAATAACAAGCACCACCGAAGCACAGAGGGTAGCCCCCAGAGGACCTGGACATGAGGGACCACTCACCACCTGAACCCCGAAGATCGCAGCAGGTAACCACCTACCTGCCCCAGGGAGGTACCCTAATCCCCTCCAGTGAGGGACAATGCACAGTGAGCAACCAACCTGGGCTGAAAACACAGCAGCCACCAGGACAACGCAGTGGACCCAACATCACGGCTTATCCCATCACCCACCCTTGTATTGAATAGTGTGTGTTTTGTAGCACTTTAAATTGGAATAATTGTACATTGATGTTTTTGTCATCTTAAATGTATTTTTGCAAATCTAGGTCTACAAATTAAGGTCTTAAGACAGATATAAGTCTTTTCCCCTTTTGAAATTGGTAGATGTATAGAATTGTTGCTTGAGAGTAATCTATATATCTTGGAGGGTTTTTTTTATTCTTTGGAGTAAGCTTTGTGATATGTTTGACAAAATCCAGTGGCCTTAATATCCTCTGTGGTGTTGGAGTCCTTTTCTTAGTTGTCTTCATTGATTGTAAATATTGAAGGAAATTTCCATTTCTTATTTTAAATGTTCAGAATCAGTTTGTATATGTCATTAGTATGTTGTCATGGAAAAAGTGATGGAGGTGGGTAATTCCTCTCCTGCTGCTCCCATGTACTGAAATGAAGAGGTTTTTGTTCTCAAAGTTTGTGTTATGCCAGACTGGGCATAACCACAGTTTCCACAGTATTCCATCAGGTGGTCAAAGTTGCAGCAACCAATAAGTTCTTGAAATAGTTATGTCATTTTTAACAGTGGCAATACACCCTAGAAGGGAGATAGGAAGATACTTCCAATGCCTCAAGTTGCCACAGATTTTGTCCAGAAGCAGGCTGAAGTTCAGGTGGACTAACTGAGATAATTTGGGTGAAATATTCATGACCAGATATTAATTGTTTCCTGTGAGGAGAGAGAAGTGTGGGTTTTGGTCTGCAGAATCCCATGAGTTCTCTGTTACTGGAAGTATTGTTGATTGTGACCAGTTGATAGAAAATCAGAAATTTGAGAAAAAGTGGTTATTAGGTTAAATACTTCCTGAAGTGACGTTTTGGGTTCTTATAGATAAAGTAAAATATTATCAGTGTATAGATTAATTTTTTGCACAGAACTCAGAAGAACGGATACCCTTGATTTTGGTGTTCTGGTGGACTGCCGTTGCAGTTGATGAATATTGCAAACGGTAAAGGTGAGAGAGGGCATCCTTGTCTGTTAACCCCCTGCAGAGTGAAACTTTATAAAGTGATCCCATTAGTGGTGATTGTAGCCTTGGTGAGTTATACAGACTTTATATCCAATGGATAAATGACTCTTTGAAGACAAATTTTTGGAGGACAGCGAAGAGGAAAGACCAGCTTACTTTATCAAAGGCTTTTCTGCACTGAGCCACATAACAATTGCTTTTGTGTTGTGGCGCTACAACATGCTGATCAGATTTAGAAGCTTTCTGATATTGTAAATAGAGTGCTGACTTGCATTGAATCCTATTTAATCACTGTGAATTATTAAAGGGATAATTGTCTCCAAGAGCAAGTGCCTTAGAGATAATTTTGAAATTGACCAGAAATGCTTTATAAATTAAGTGGGGAAGCCATACGGACCATGTGCCTTGCCTACAGGCATACTGTCTGAAGTGCTTTGTAATTTCATTAATGGTCAGCGATGCATCTAAGATTTTTTTGTGGTCTGCAGTTACTTGAGGCAGATAACAGTTCTTGAGAAATGTCTAAATATCTTCTGGGTTTTGGTCATCTGCTGCCAAATAGAAGATATTAACATATTTGGTAATATGTGTAGAGGATGTGTTTAATTTAATTTGGAGAGTTATTTCTTTCTAAAATATTTGCCCACCCCTCTCTTAGTATCTTGTCAAAATATGGATCGTTTAGTAACAATATTTTAAAGCACCAAGGTGGAGACAGTTTAAAGTTGGCTTCAGTTTGCAGGCTGTGGGATGCCGGTGCATGGTTGCTGAAAAAAATTGGGTGTGTTCTAGTATTAATATTTTGTGCAATGGAATTATTTGAGAGAAAAAAGTCATAACAGTGCAGAGTACTTGCACGTCATATCCCATACAGAGATCTGCACCCAGAGTGTCTAGTGTTAATATTTTTGTGCAACAGAAGTTAGAAAAAAGTCAATTCTTGAAACAGACTGATGCATCAGGAGAAGAAAGTATATTCTCTCTTTGTCAGATTTTTTGAGTCTCCAGCCATTGCCAGGTCCAAAATCATCATCATCACTTTGGGTGACTATGATTGCTTTGTATGTATTGAATACCTAGACCTATCTTTTGATGAATTTAGAACTGTGTTGAAGTCACCCCAAATGATAATTATTGAATTGGATGATGGTGGTCATAAGATCATGTAGGTCACTGAAGGAGTCGGTCATCTTCCCCTTACTCTTCCTTGGTTTTATGGGGAAGATTAAGATTTGAGTCTTCCATGACGCACTGGTAGAAGTAATGGTCGATAAAATCCTTGAGGTCTTCCACCGTGGTGCAACTGGTGATGCAATGTGAGGTTGTCATCCATAGCCTTACTACATTAATATTAATGAAGATATATTAAAAAGTTGGGCTGGATGTTAGCTTCTTATCTAACAAGGGTAAGATAAGAAGGGGGGAGGGTGTAACCCGGGCGGAAAAACCCTCATTAATTCATCCTCACAATGTAATGTTGTGCCATACGTCAGCACGTCACGCCGTTACTCCGTCACGTGACAGAGTGCAGCCAGTCGCGGGAACATCAACCCGCTGTGACTTGCTGCCAGCAGTAATACGCTGGGGAAATGTTTGCTGCAGGTACGTCGTATAATCGCTCAAATAACTTAACATCAAACATTCCAAAACTAAATGCAACAACTTTCAGAACATAGGAGCCGACTACCAGAGCCGCTGATCATCTGAATTGAAGCTGTATGCTGATTGAATCACGGAATTGGTGAGTCGCGCTAACGCCATTCATTTGAATAGACGCTACCTGTCCATAGTTGATTGATTGCTTGGTGCGGTTAATAGTGTCTTGTATCCCTGGTTTCTCTAAATGTGGTCTACCACATAACGTTAGGATTGTGACATGATGCGCCTTGCCATTACAGGCGAAGCTTGAACTCCCTTTTGGGCATTTATGGATTATATGTGCGCTGCAACGTCATCTATTGTCCAAAGACAAGACTAATTGTACATATTGTGTTTTCTATGAATGGCCATTCATATTCACATTCCTAAGCTTATTCTTATTATATTCGTTGTTGTCACTGTTTAATGTCGTTTATGTTCACAATTATAATATATGGTGTCACTAAAACCTAAACTGTGTTCAGTGTCTCACTCTCCACTCCTAGAGTCTAACCTAGTCTTCTGAGCCTTGCCCAGATAATAACTGTAGCATACATGTTACATTTGGTACATGCTTACATGCATGCCAGTCCTGATACACACATCATAAAGAAAGTAATGGTACTCGCCAGTTCTTACAATCATGACTCCCACATTTGTGCTTAACAATACGATTCCTTTTGTACTGTAGCTATCTTGATTGGGGTACGAAGAACAACATAGCAGTTCCCACTTCATCTCATACTTGTAGCAATGCCTGTCTTCTGCCTCCCTTTTATTTTAAATTTTCTTTTCTTTCCTTTTTTTTAAAGATTTTTTTGTTTGTTTTCCTATCTTCTTTTTCTTTCTCCTCCCCTTGCTCTTTCTTCTGTCCTTCCCTAGTTTCCCCTCAACTCATTGTGGTGTAGAACTGTCCTCTCTGTTGACAACAGGAATAAAGTCTCATTGGCCAGTATCCAAAGAGAGCTGGTGACAGTCACAAACACTAAAAGATTAAAAATTGTGGCTGTGAGACCAAAGTGCATCTGTGCAGACCAAAAAAAAGAAGAAAGAAAGAGATTATTTTCCAAACTTATCTGCATCTTTACTTTGAAAAGCTGGGAAGGCTATAATCAAGAGGGAAATCTATATCATAATCCTCAGATAAGAAAAAACAGTAACAAGTGGAAAAAGACATTGAGGAAAAAATTTAACATCTTACAGAGAAACATGCAATGCCTCCAAGAAATCACCTATGGAACCAACTACAAAATGTAAAATTACAACTAGACAGTATCCTATCAAAAAAAGACCTGCTGTTTATACTACAGCCATTGAGATTTAACAATTATGAAGACATTAACAATATCAGGAAAATTTCTGGCAAATCAGCTTCAATGCAAAACAGAAAAATCTCTCATAAAAGCAATTCAGGATCCATCTGGCAAACACACATAATCACCACAGGATATTAATCATATCTTCCAAAATTATTTTCAGCAACAGGCAACCCAGACCTGAGAGATATTCAGGATTTCTCAAAACTTAAATGTGCATCAGTTAACACAAAAACATCTTAGATGCATCGCTGACCATTTATAGATTACAATGCAGATTAGACAGTATGCCAGTGGGTAAGTCACCTGGTCTTGATGGCTTTCCCGCTGAATTTATGAAACATTTCTGATCAATGTTGGCACCCCTTTTCTTCAGGACAGATACAACAGCAATCAAATTATTATTAAAGCCAGACAAAGATCCCACACTTCCTTCCAGCTACCACCACCTGTCACTGGTTAACACCAATACAAATTTATCTCTAAGGCACTTGCTCTTGGAGACAATTATCCCTATAATAATTCATCATGATTAAACAGGATTCATTGAACGTCAGCACTCTACTAAAAACTATTCACACTATTCTTCCCCAACAGGTAACATTAAATATCTGGGTATAATATTTAACCCAAATTATCTGAAATAGTCCACCTAAACTTCAGCTCACTTCTGGACAAAATCTGTAGTGACCCAAGGCTTGGAACTATCTTTCCATCCCCCCTCTTGGAAGTATTGCCACTGTTAAACTGAAAATTTTATCTCAAACCAACTATCTCTTTTCCATGGTTCCATTCAAATGCACATCAAAATGGTTCCAAACATAAGATTCTGTCATGGTCTGCAGTCTATTTATCATTGGTCTCTTTGTTTCACCCTGAATGCAGCTTAGCCACTCACTCCTCAGCCAGTCTTCACTGAAATCAGCCTCAACCACCTGCACATGTTCACCACTGTGTATAAGTCACACCTACCCTCTGTCCAGTGCCAGATTGTTCCTTTGCCATGCAAGACTTTCCAGCGCTTATCTCCAGACTGATCACCTGTTGCTGACCTTGCCTGTTCCAGACTTCTGCCTCTTGTCAACCCACTGGTAATATTTTCAACCCAACCGGTGCCGTCAGATCCCACCCACCTCTGAGTCTGGATCTGGCCGAGGTTTCTGCCTGTTAAAAGGAAGTTTTTCCTCCCCACTGTCGCCAAGTGCTTGTTCATGTGGGAATTGCTTTCAATTGTTGGATTCCTATACATTTAAATATAAATGTAATCTTAGAATCTACTATAAAAGACAAGGAAGGTAGATTCATAATGATCTGTGGGAAAGTTGATGGAAATTTGTTTACTCTATACAATGTATATATCCCTCCTGGTTCAGATTCAAACTTTTATAATCAAATAATTGAGAGGATTGCAACTGAAGCACAGGGGACTCTAGTATGTGGGGGTGATTTTAACACTACGCTCAACCCAAATCTTGATTCAACTGGGATAAGAATATCTCGTCCCCCAAAAATAATAAAGAAAATTTATTTACTTCTAACAGAAATAGGACTTATTGATATTTGGAGACACCGAAATCCATCAGTCAAAGACTATACCTTCTATTCATCTCCACACTTAACATACTCTAGAATTGACTATTTTTAATATTTGGAACAGACAGTAGCAAAATACAAGACTGCCATATTGGAACAATGGACCTTTCAGACTGTTGTCCACTCTATTTGTCCTTGAGAATGATCTATAGAAGGAATCTCACACACTGGCAACTAAATCCTAGTGTAATGAACAACAATATGACAGAACAATTTGCAAGAGAAATTCAGGAATACTTAGAATATAATGATAATGGAGAGGTGTCTCCGCCCATACTCTGGGATGCCTGCAAAGCGGTAATGAGAGGGAGAGTAATTGCAGTGACATCTTCTCTCAAGAAACAAAGAGAAGCAAAGATCAAGACCCTCCAGACTGAACTCAAAAACCTAGAATCTAAACATAAAGAATCAACAGAGCCAAAGGTTATAATAGAAATAAAAAAGAAAAGGAATCAGATTGAAGAGTTATATATGCAAGAAATTCAAAAGAAAATGCTATATACTGAACAAAAATACTATGAAGGAGGCAGCAAATATTCAAAATTATTAGCATACAAACGAAGAAAACAACAGGCAGACGGTACGATATATAAGATAAGAGACCCAAAAACCAAGAATATCTATCATGAAATTAAGGAAATTAAAAATTGTTTTAGAGTATATTATGAAAAATGATACTCACAACCTCAAGTCAATACCGACCAGAAAATGGAGTCACTACTCAAATCCTTAAATTTACCAAAACTCACAGAAGAAGAAAATACATTATTAGCCTCACAAATAACAAAAGAAGAAATTCTCTTAGCTATTACTAGACTTAAAGCTAATAAGTCCCCAGGTACAGATGGATTCAGTGCGGAATGGTATAAGAATTTGAAGGGGGTTCTGGTACCTATTTTATTGAAAACATTCAATTGGGTCCTGACTAAAGGAAAAACCCCAGCCTCATGGAAAGAAGCGATTATATCAGTCATACCTAAGGGAAGTAAGGACGAATTAGACTGTGCAAACTACAGACCAATCAGTGACTATAAATTATTTACATCAATTATTACAAAAAGACTTGAGAAGGTATTATCCAGAAAAAATAATATGGATCAAACAGGTTTTGTTCTGTCACATCAGACACATGATAACATCAGAAAATCTCTACAAATTATCAGTCATATAAATCAAAATAAAATACAGGCTATGCTATGTTGATTAGCTTGGATGCTGAAAAGGCATTTGACTCGGTTATATGGAAGTTCCTATTCAGTGCTATGTAGAAATTTGGTTTCAATCAAGTAATTATTAATGCACTAAAAACCCTTTATGAAAAACCATCAGCTAGGTTAAAAATCAATGGGGAGCTCACTGACTCCTTTTTGTTGGAGAGATCGACAAGACAGGGCTGCCCCCTAAGCCCGATCCTATTTGCATTTTTTTGAGCCATTGGCACAATGGATTAGGCAGAACAACAAGATCACAGGTATAAATATGGCAGCAGACGAACAAAAATTGTCTCTGTTCGCGGATGATGTGCTTGTTAGCCTTTCAAGCCCAACAGAATCTTTACCAGCGTTGATGTATGTATTAGATGAGTATGGATCATACTTAGGGTATAAATCAAATAAGAGAAAAACCCTTAGTCCTTAGTCTCTATTATGATCCCCCTCAATGTCTCCGCTCCAGATACCATCTGGGACAAGAATTCCATAAAATATTTGGGAATCCTTCTGCCATTAGACATATCAAAAATGGAAGAAATTAACTATGGCCCCCTCAAAAAAGAAATTATAGCAGATATTAATAGATGGAACTTAATCCCTTATCTAAATACTAGTTCTCGTATAGATTCAAACATTCAGAACTATCAAAAGATAAAGGTGGATTAGCCCTCCCCTGTCTGAGAGACTATTATAGAGCAGCTCAAATTCGACCGTTAGTGGGATAGTGTACACCAAATTATAGATTGAAATGGAAAGAAATAGAGATGGCAATGGGAAAGGGACTCCCAGTTAATAATTTAGTTGGAGATCCCTCATTAATTAATTACCTCTCAGACCCCAACAACCCATGGATAAATGGCTCACTGTCAATGTGGAATTAAATAATTAAAAGATACCAATTGAAGAAAGGAACTGAAATGTTTAAGTGGTTTGCATATGACCCAGACTTTATACCAAATAAATATGACACAAGGTTCAAAAACTGGGCAGAAAACAGACTTACAACATACTGCACACTTTTAGATCAGGATAAAGTTTCCAGCTTCCAGGACCTTAAAGAAAAATTTGGTCTACAAAATCAAGACCACTTTAGATATTTACAAATCAGGGATTTTATGAGCAAGAAATTTCCAAAGGATGTTACTTCAGAGAGGGTTGAAATCCTCAACATTTTCCAAAGAGCCTACAAGAACACTACCCTCCAGAAAAAAATATCCAAACTATACTTAGCCCTTCAAAATCTTAAAAGTGATGACCATACTTTGGATATTAAGGCAAGGTGGGAAGCAGAGGGAGGCCTCATTGTCTCCCAAGAAGAATGGGACAGGATTTGCAGACAGCAGTGGACAGTGACAAGCTCCCCCTCCTGGAGGGAGTTCAGCTGGAAGAACCTGACTCGAATCTTTCATACTCCGGCACAAAAGGCCAACTATTCAAATCAGACTGCCTGCTGTAGGTCCTGTGGAAACACACTAGCAAACCTTTTTCAAATTTTTTGGAGCTGTTCCTCTGTGGCCCCATTTTGGAGAGAGATTCTTGAGGTCCTGGAGGCTGTTTTTAAAAAAAAAACGTTCTTTAATTTCAAAGCCCTCTTTTGTGACCTAGACTGACTTGAATATATAAAGCAGGATAAATACCTTTTGAGGGTGTTGATAGTGGGATGTAAAAAGGCTTTGACCAGAAAATGGCTTAAGAAAGACAAACCAACAATAAACAAGTGGATTGATATAGTCTATAATATATACAAGATGGAGAGAATTACATTCAAACAAGGAACCAAATCGATATTTTTGAAGAAAACTGGTCAAAATGGCTCACCTATGTGTCAGCTGTAAGACCTGATTTTGTATAATAGCAAAAGTAAGGTTAAACCCTTTTAACAGAAATAGATTTTCCCTATTTTCAACAGCAGAATCTTTTGTACTTTTGTTGACTCTGCTGTCTTACTTAATGTCCAAATCCTCCCTATGTCATGTTATGTTATGTGTCTTGAGCCCACAAGTGTTACTAAAAGAAAATAAATAAAAAGTAAATCTAAAAAAAAAAAAAAGTAATCTTAGAGTGTGGTCTAGACATGCTCTATATGTAAAGTGTCTTGAGACAACTTTGTTGTGATTTGACGCTATATAAATAAAATTTAATTGAATTGAGTTTTAGCCCTTTGTTCCTTGGGCACAAGCTCAGTAAAATTAGCTTGTGCCGTCAGCTGTATTCACACTGTTTGTTGCTTGGACTTTTTGTCACTCCTGGTTAAACTGGTTAAATCCAGTTATTGTGTTGAAAACAAGGAGACTCTACTCATTTTATTTTTTGTGAAAAGAGGATTGTTGCCCATGTTTTGAAGAGGATTGGGATCATTGTTATCTGCCTGCTTTACCTCCATTTAACTAAAGACACCTTTATGTTCAACAACTTATCTGTCCTTTAATTACCAATAAGAGTAATTAGCAGTTATAATCCCTGTTCTGTGTGTTGCATTTGTGTTCCATACACACCTTGTTTCAGATTCTGCTATTATAAAATTCCACTCTAAGATCAAAAAACCTAAAATCAGTCCGTCTACTCTATAAGTCCTCTTTATTTCATTGGCTAGCCAGTTACAGTACTTTACCAAATGGATGCATCCAAATGAAGATTATAACTTCATCAATATTAAACTCTTTGACCTCCCCTTTATTATAATTACCCTCAAACATCATAACTCAATCAAGAACCCGATGATTGCTTCCACCTTAACTGCCTGGGGGAAAACTCTGGAGTTTACAGACTCCCAAGTGGTACCCTGTTTGTTTTCTCCATTCACCCACCTCTTTCACCTTTTCCATGGAAACATATTTATGACATATATGAACTTATTCTGAACATTTGAAACAAGGAATGGAAACATCCACCAATTTCAACCATATGATTGTAAAAATGATCGGAAAAGTGTTTGAATTTCAGTTTAGAGGGTGTTTTTTTTTTACAAATTTCAATGCTCAATGTCCTGCCCTGCCATAACGTTTGCAGCCGGATACACGATGGACTCCTGGGAGAATTGGAGGATCATGTGTCTGTCGATCCTTTCCGTGGAGGATGTTGAAGATGTGTATATAATTGGATTACTGGTTACAGGCTTTCTGCTG
>JAQNCA010050109.1:0-11901 GCA_029783725.1 Acanthurus tractus | reverse complement strand
TACATGTAAAGTGTCTTGAGACAACCTTGTTGTGAATTGACGCTATATAAATAAAATTGAATTGAATTGAAAAATTATGAATGAAATCCAGGTACTTCGATCAGCGCTCCCACGGCCGGCAGCCCTACCCAGCCTCTGTCAATGTGAACCATCTCACAAACAAAACACAACCTTTACAGTTCACTAAGAAACAAACAAAACCACCAACCACCACAGTAGCCCCCTTTACCAGATGCCTCTTATCAACCTCCCAGGCTTATCTGTGTACTCACTATAAAAATCAGTCAACAACTGTGGGTCCAAAATAAGTTTGCACCCGATCCAGGGGCGCTCCCATAACCCTCTCAGTCAACTAGATACTGGAAACCACGCCCTTACCATCTTACATCCAAAATCTTGCTCACAGTTAATGCTGGGTGGTTTTCAATGATCAGGGCAGGACAAGGGGGTTTGGCCCAAGGGCTGAGAGTGCTAGAAGAGACAGGCTTAGGCAGTGATGCATGAAAGGTAGGATAAATGTTCAGAGATGCAAGCAGTTTCAATCTTGCAGCAATAGGGTTAATTAATTACTCTCTCCACCTCAAAAGGCCCAAAAAACCAAAGTGCAAGCCTACATGAATTCACTTGTAGAAGCAGATAACAAGAGGAAAGCCCCACTTGCTGTCCCTGGGGGGTCGCCAAAATCTATCTGTGTTGATTTCTCTGTCTGGAGTGAGTTATGGCTGATCTTGCTGCCCTCCACACACTCTGAACTCTCCTCAAATGTGCCCTTACAGAGGGAACTGCCACCTCCCTCTCTGTGTAGGGAAGAGCGGTGGCTAAAAGCCATTAGCTACCATAAAAGGAGACACACCTGTAGCAGAGCTAACAAGGGAATTATGGGCATATTCAATCCAGGGCAGCTGTTCACTCCAGGATGTTGGATTTCTTGCAGTCTAACACCACAGGGCTACCTCCAAGTCCTGTTTGGCCCACTCTGTCTGGCCGTTAGACTGGGAGTGGTAACCTGGCTGAGACTGAAAGTTGCGCCCACTGCCCTCCAAAAGGCTTGCCAAACCTGGGAAGATAACAGGGGACCCCTGTTAGAAACGCCATTAAAGTGCAATTTACTTGCCCATGTACGGCAGGCTCAGTCCTCCACGCAGCGGTCGCGAGTTTGAGTTCGAGTCCGACTCCGACTCCAACCTTGTGCTGCATGTCATTCCCCCTCTCTTCGCCCTACTTCCTGTCTACTCTTCAGCTGTCCTATAAAATAAAGGCATAAAAAGCCCGAAAATATATATATATTTATATATTTATATATATATTATATAAGTCTCTGCTAGACTGGCACTACCAGAGGCCAAAATCTGCTTGGGCAAAGGGTTGCTGAATTAACCCTAAATTACTGGAAGCAACACTTCCCTGCAGTGATTAAATTATAACTTGAGGTAAATTGTCAGAAAACAAGTATCTTAGCACAAGCGGAGAACCAGAGCTTAAAATGACAGAATACAGGAAATATTTAAGTTAGCTATAAGTCACAGCATTGAAATTATTTTAACCAACTATTTAATCAGTTATTTTGAACAGTTTATGTGCACACATATGTACCTGACTGGATGTGTTTCCAGCATATGAACAGTAATTTTGTTACCATTTGATTTTATTCCAAGCTGACTTTACCAAGCAGGCTAGCAATAGCTATTGTTTTTTTTTCATCAAAGGTGTGGAAGAGGTAATTGGGAAGTTACATAGAGCCTTCCTTCCTTGTTGTCACAAAGAAGTCAGCAGGATGTGCTTGGGACAAATGGACCTTTGTCAAGCTGCACATACAGTATATGGTGATGACTCATTAACAACCCCCCTTGGTTTCTTAATGATAATCAACTGACCTTATGGCTGTTGCGATGCGATTAAAGGCTGAATGTAACATCCTTATTTTACCCACATACTTATATTCCCCCACTCTAATGCTCAACACCGGAGCACAGAAAACAACTTACTGCTTAACATCAGCAAAACCAAAGAGCTGATGGTTGATTTTAATTCTATTCAATTTTATTTGTATAGCGTCAAATCACAACAAAGTTGTCTCAAGACACTTTACATATAGTGCATGTGTAGATGACACTCTATAATTACATTTATATTTTAAATTTATAGGAACCCAACAATTGAAAGCAATACCCACATGAGCAAGCACTTGGCGACAGTGGCGAGGAAAAACTTCCTTTAAACAAGCAGAAACTTCTGCCAGATCAAGACTCAGAGGTGGGCGGGATCTGGCAGAGGTTTCTGCATTAAATCTACATGAATTGAGTGTGGCAGGGTGGTGCAATGAGTTGCCGTGACAACGCCACCTAGGGGAATTTCGCCCCCTGGAAATTAGTTTAGAAAATAATTACTTCACTTTTCCACAGAACCAGATTTTTAATTAATTCCACTCGGGCAGAGAACGTGTTAAAAAAAAAGAATTTATTGAACCAAATTGCACAGAATAGAAAATGCTGATAACTAAAACAACCACCAGGGCTCAACAGAAAGAAATCTCAACATAGGCAAAAACACAAATAAACAAAAGATCAAGACAGGGCTGGGGCTTACCGGGGCAGCAGGGGTCCAAACAAGGTATGAAATCCACTACACACTAAAGGAAATCATCCGTGATACAGCAAACCAAACAAATCAGGAGTGTGAAGAAAGTCCACCACCAGGAAAGTGATCTGCTGCCAGGGCCCACAGCACCTGTAACCACAAAGAAACCCAATTAATACAACCAAATCACAATGAGAAAAACGAACCCTGGTAGTTACCATAAAATATCATAATACAATAGATTATAGTCTAACACAAGGCAAAGAAAACAAAACTAGAAACTAGAAACTGATCCAAGCAAACAAAAGAAACAAACCAAAATATAAGCAAGCCCAGACTAGAAGAAAAAAACTGTTCTTAAAGATATAACCTGAGCTGCCTATGTCCGATTTACCCACAGGAGAATTTCCGTTTTGAGTCAGTCCGTTTTGCTGTTTAATGCAGCAGCAGGTAAAACAGCTGATAAAAATAGCAGGGAAAAGCAGCAAGAAATGCAGTGGGGAAAAGCTCATACCTCGGAGCCATTGACTGGTCTCACGCCTACACAGACTCTAAAGAGAAAGCATGAACAATTAGTGGTTGTGTCAATGAATCAATTTGAGTTTAATTTAAACTCTTTTGACCTAGGAGGAGGTATTCGCAGGCTGATGGGACAACCTGCTGCAGACAAAATTACGCTAGTCAGCCGAGACCTCAGGGCCAGCTGGCATAAATAGACAGATAACGGCGACTCACCAGAAGGGCCAGGAAGTGACCACACCAGGCCACCAGCAGAGCAATCCGTCCCTCACCACCGCAGCCAACTACACACACACACACACACACACATAAAAAGGTGTCACCAGTGCGCACACAGCGTTGATTGCGCCCGGGAATGGAGAGGTTGAAGTGGCAGAGCGCATTACCTTTAAATGAATGCAAAGCACATTGATGGCCACCAAATCCGCCACGCCAGGCCGCAGCCACCACCACCGGAGATCAGACAAAGAGAGAGGTGTGGTTTCACACCTGAGTATAAAGGCGCGCATGGTGCCACCCACTAATTAGTGTGCCAAGAGTCTGGCACAGCACCATCAGTGGCACGGAAACGAGCTCTCCGGTCACATGAGCAGAGATGCAGAACATATAGGGAGAGAGATAGCAGCCTAAGCCTATTTAGCAGCATAACTAGGGGCTGGTACAAGGCGAACCTGAGCCAGCCCTAACTATAAGCTTTATTGAAAAGCAAGGTTTTAAGCCCATTCTTAAATGTGGAGAGGTTGTCTGCCTCCTGGACTGAAATTGGAAGATGTTTCCACAGGAGAGGTGGAACCAAAAGCTCTGGCTTCCAATCTACTTTAAGAGATTGATGTGAGTTATACAGATATAACACCAACTTGACTTGTATCTGTTATTTCATTCAGTGTCCAATAAGGACAGGCTCTCAGGGCAGATCAGAGCCTGAGCCTCAGAATGAGGCACCACACAGACTGGGTTTGGGCAAGCTGTGTACCATTGTTCATCCCCATTCAGTGGGGTACGGAGCAGTTGGGCATTTGCTAAATTTATTCCTTAAGGTCTACCAACTTGAATGATTTCAATGTCTCCCTTCTCTATCAAACTTAAATGTGACTGTCAAATACTTTGATGAAGTGAATAAGAGCAAGGTTATGCATGAGTTGAGTGACTAGAAAGTAGACAGTGAAAGTAACTTTAAACTTCTTACAGTTTAAAAGTAATAACAACACACTATTCTATTGATAAAATGCTAGCTTTTCGTCCATTAAGCATAGGTTATATCTATTTCCCTCTTTTTTCTTTGATCAAGTTCTGTGTCTCATAACCTGTTGTGTTGTTGTGCTGACACACAAGCAGTGCTCCTGTGTGGCAGGCATGATTGTGTGCATGTCTTGTGGCATTGGTGTTCCAAACAGCGCATAACTTCAAACTTAAGACACCAGTTTTGCATAGCTGCACAGAATCTGAGCAACAAAGGCAGAGACCATTGACAATGGCCTCTGCCAATTGGCTTCAGTGTCAATTTTTAGTGACTCTATCCACAGTAAATATATTTCCTCATAGGGTGTCAAGCTGGGAGCTATAAACTGAATGGTCTTCACCAAGCCCGTACCAAACAGGATGGTCTAGGCTGGAGTGTGTAATTGAGTTGTAAAGTTCTATTTCCTATGTTAGAAACTCCAGGTTGCTATTTGTTCCTTTGCCCCATTCCTCTACCTTTAATTTATGTGCCATTGCACCTTAACATTTTTTTGTAGGAGTGGATTCTACAGAGGCATGGTGGGTTCCAGATCCTTGCATATTCAGATTTGAGGAGGCATATGCCAAATTTAGCATGGAGGACATGCTTTGACATCCTGCTACATCACCCTCCACAGTGACGCACCCTTGGCACGACACTCGCCTCTAGAGGGTTACAACATCTTGCAATCTGACTGTGTGTTTGTGTGCTCAAAAAAGGAACTGCTACATCTTGTCAGTAACTATGAAAATGGTCCACAAAACTGAAGAGGCTACACACAAGCAAAGTTCTTGAATCTAAGTGGCATCTGCTCAGCAAACCGAGGGTGACATTTTGCGAGGTGTGTCACATGGTCTGTGTCTCCTTCTTAACTTGGTATGCTGGCATCGGTGTCTGTTAGGACAGAAAAGATAGGCAGTGCACCTTACATTTGCAACAATTGCTTATTTAGAGGCCCTTGTTAACCATCAGTGCCATGTCTTCTCTCAGCAAATAAGTTATTCTATAATCTCCTTATCACTCACAGAACCACCATGAAGATCAGACATGAATGCCAGTGCACCATGCGGGGGAATTCCTCAGGGAGGAAAGCTTTCACTTCTGCAGTGAGGGAGCCTAATGCAAGACTCCAGTACATTGGCGAGAAAACCAGTCCATGTTGCAATAATGTTGCTTACTGTGGCAGATACTCTGACAGATATAGAGAAAAAAGGAAGAATTCAGTACTGGGCTGGAGCGGCTGTCTCTAGGAGGTAAAACTCTACAAAAAAAGATACACTTTAAGGGGATAGTTCAGATTGTTTGAAGTGGGATGTTACCAGGTACTTATCTGTAGTCAGTGTATAATCTACAGTGTATAGCAGTCAAAACACCCCCAGTCTGGAGAAACAGTAGGCACATCTGTGTAGAAAGGTAAGCAGTGAACTGCTGTGGATAAAATTAGCAGCAAAACATATTTTAGACACGCAAAAAAAATCAATATCAGTTTTAGTGTAAGCTATACTTAAAATATTTTCATCACTTCACCTTGCTGTCGACATTTCTGATGGGAAACTGTCATTATATTGGAAGGGCAAAATGTTACTCTGTGCAATTGTGAGACTTAATTAGGGTTTGTTGTTCGGATTCATCAAAGTCACACACCAACACAAACTAACAAATAAAGGCAGCGCTAAGCAACCAACTAACCTGTGTTCTGAGGTAAAATTGCTGATTTTGTAGAAACAGTCTGGTTGCTTGGAGAAAGTACAACTTGCCTTATATAATAGTGGTTTACTGACAGAAAAGGCTGCCTGACAGTAAGGTAGAGCATTGAATGTTGTAAATATAGCTCAAACCTGAACGGAGATAGGTTAGATTCCTAAAATATATTCTGGCATATTCACAACATGGAGAAATATTGAGCAACTGTAGTGCGCTATTGTATTTTAGGTTCAGTGAGTCCTTCAGTTTAACGTTTAGACTTGCACAAATGCAATGACATCATGCATTCTTACATCTGTAACTCTGTGTGACTGCTCACAAGCATGTAAATAGCCTGCAAATCTATTCACAAAAGACACACACACACATATAGTATGTCAATCATTAACTAACATAGATTTTTTTTTTAATCCTTTAGGGGAAGTTCACTGATAGCAGCTCTCTCTTTTGCAGGAGAGCCCTGATCACATTCACACAGTTACACATTCATACCTGGAAGCTGCCCAATACAACTGCTGTCTTAACTGCTGGCCCATGAGCAGCTCCACTGGAGCAGTTGGAGTTAAGGGCCTTACACAAGGGCACTACAGTGACGGTTATGAGAAGGGGCCAAATGCTGTGCTTTCACCTCCCCCACCTAGATTTATCTGGCTGGAGGATTGAACTGGCAACCTTCTGGTCCCAAGCATACACTGTCTCCATTAAAATCTTAACAGTAACAATCAAGATAACGATTCATTTTATATGCATCATGACCAGAAGTCCTCACAAATTCAGGATAATCCCCATTGCGAGCAGTTTTCTAGAACAAGACACTCTGTCCTGTTTCGGAAATTAATAATTGGCTAATAGATAATATAAATTACATATGATATTGTGTAAATTTCGGACCAAACAGTTCAATGAGCCATTATTTCTGTTTTTGGTTACTTAAAACGTGTCGTGTTCATTTCTGTAAAACATATGAGTAAGTGGTGTGTTTTCACTTACAAATAAGTGATTGTTTGACTTTTTTTAAACTAATGTCTAACAAACGTGTTGGAGCACTCCTACAGCTTACTGATATTTAAAATGACTCTAGCACACCTATTACCTGTGTATAATTATTCCTCCGTCTTGTAAACATAGACACTGCTTTATACAAGCTTACAATCTGTCAATCTATGTAACATTAATAATTTGTAGAATCTCATGTTATTCCAAATTACATTTGTGTTTTAATCCCTCTGGCAAAACACGGACACAACTCAACTATCTTTAATTTTACCTGTTCTCACTCTGTCATCCTTCTCCTGTGCTAATTATCCTTTAAATAGACTCAGGGAGCTGTTTGATGCTGTATTTTATGTGTAATTGTAGGTTATTTCATAACCAACCAAACCTATAGTGTCTGTCAAGATTCATGCAGGTTGGACCAGCAGCTATGGAGTTATGGTCAATTTCCTTCTTGTGAATTTTGTTTTTCTTTGATTTTTCTTTTAATTTTCTCTTAGCAGCCATGCTGGATATGGTGTGAATAGAGTGAAAATCCAAAAAGTAAATTTCACTTTACTGTTTTTTCACCTCATGCAAATCAGCACAAAATCCAATATGGCAAACTTTTACGGTCCAAGTGTCTCCTTTACAGAGCTGCACCTGTGTGTCAAGTTTCAATTCTTAGGATGCGAGGGGGATAGCCTTCAAATTTAAAATTTTGAGCCCTTAATTACAGTGCCACCATGTGGCCAACTGGGCTTTATATTTTTTCAGAACCTGATGCACACACTTTCCAGTTATTGTACCAAGTTTAATTTTTTTCAGTTCATTCCAGCTTATGGGAATTTAAGCAAATGGAGCAGAAAAATAATAATCAATGTTACAGTCTGCTCCTCTCTTGTCTGTTGCCAAAAATTTCATTCACATGCCTCAGCTCCAGTCTGCCTGTCACCACTCATCAAGCCAACTCCACACACTGGTGCAGGCAACTGCTGCTGATTACCTCTGGTGGTATTTAAGCAGCAGGCTGCCTTCTCCCCTTTGCTAGATTGTTCTCTGAGGTTTTGCAAGACTCTCCAGCATTTGTTTCCAGACTGATTACTTGCTGTCGACCTCACCTGCTCCTGAACTGGCTTTCTCATCGCCAGCCTGGTTAATACCTCAGCTTTTTGTTTGTGTTCACATGTTCTGCCTGCCCCCTTCCTAGTTTTTGTCTGCTCGGCTCTATGGCTGTCTGGGGCTTTCCTGAAGTATCCTCTACTGCTGAGTGTTTTCTGTGTGTGTCCTTGCTGGATTTTTCTCTTTCTCAGTGCAGCCATCAAGAAAAGAACTGTCCATGAGTGATAGCATTTAGCCACTGCTACACTTACCTTACTGCCTCGTTTTTATTCAGCTCCAAGCGTTGAACTCAACCATCGTTGTGCTGCTGATCCTCCAGGTGTGAATAAAAGTAATTACAAGTTGTCTGCCTGGCTATGTGTGCTGCCATAGGGTATGAAGTCTGCTTGTTACAAAGAAATAATAAATCCCACTGAATCAAGATAGTGATTATTTATAGTTATACCATACCATACCACCTTTATTCATATAGCACATTTAAATACAACAAAGTTGCACCAAAGTGCTTCACAATAGATAAAAAAGCATAACTAATTTAAAATCCAATCATACAACATACAGTGCCACAGAGATATCAGTGCTCATCATGCTGTAGGTGGACAAGCCGATGTATAAAAATGAGTCTTAAGGCGTGATTTAAACACCTGGAGTGTGGAGGCCTGTCTTATATTCATTGGCAGTTCATTCCAGAGCCTTGGACCTGCTACAGCAAAAGCCCGGCTACCTCTAAGCTTCAGTCTGGTTCTAGGGACAGACAGGAGAAGCTGGTCAGATGATCTGAGTGCCCTTGATGGAGCATAGGGTTCTAACAGATTTGACAAGTAGACAGGTGCTAAACCATTCAGACACTTGAAAACAAAAAGCAAGGTTTTAAAATCAATTCTATATTGCACCGGAAGTCAGTGAAGAGAGGACAATACAGGGCTAATATGATCATGTTTTCTTGTACCTGTGAGCAAACGGGCAGCGGTGTTCTGAACTAACTGTAAGTGAGAGATGGAAGCCTGGCTAAGTCCAACATACAGTGAATTGCAGTAGTCAAGAAGAGATGTCATAAAAGCGTGTATTACAGTTTCAAATAAGGGGTGAGATACACAGGATTTAACCTTTGACAGCCTCCTGAGTCGAAAGAAGCTCTTGCATACAACCTCATTTATCTGTTTGTCCATCTTTAGGTCTGAGTCTATTTTAACCACGAGATTGGTGACTGTCTGTTTTTTAAAGGGCTCCTAGGGGGCCTAGGAAACCAGGAGGAAGCATATGCGAGTTGCTGGGCTCAAACACCATAACCTCAGTTTTGCTGTCATTAAAGCTAAAGAAATTCAAGGCCAGCCATGCTTTTACATCCTCCAAGCAATCAAGCAGGGGTTTTAAGGAGTCGAGATTTTTACGTTTTAGAGGCAGGTAGATTTGGCTATCATCTACATAACAATGGAAGGAGACACCATGTTTTCTAAAACTAGATCCTAGGGGAAGCAGATATAACATGAACAGAATTGGCCCAAGGATTGAGCCCTGCGGTACCCTACAGTGGAGGGGTACAGTGGAAGATGTAGTGTCTCCAAGGGTTACTCAAAAACTTCTCCCGGATAGGTAGGATCTGAAAAACTCCAATGCTGACCCCTTAATGCCAACCCACTGCTCCAGGCGAAAGAGCAGAATGTTATAATCTACCGTGTCAAAAGCTGCTGATAGAGCACCAGAATGACAGAATCACCAGGGTCTGTGGCCATAAATATATAATTAAAATTTTTTAATAGTGCAGTCTCAGTACCGTGGAGAGCTTTGTAACCAGACTGAAACACTTCCAAGATGCCATTATTGTTCAAATGAGGCATCAGTTGAGCCAGCGCAAGCTTTTCCATGACCTTTGAATAAAACAGGAGCTTGGAGATGGGTCTAAAATTAGATGGGACAGAGGGATTGAGCTTAGGCTTTTTAAGCAATGGCTGTACTATAACATGTTTGAAAATAGCTGGTACATATCCACTCAGGCACCCATTGATAATTGATAAAAGAGCAGGCACAGTAGCACCACTGGTCTCTTTGGCAAGACAATGTCTAATGGGGAGCCTGTTGGTTTCATTTTGGAAATCATGCCGTTCAGTTGAGTGAGAGACACAGGCTCAAAGTGATTCATAATTGCAGTGCAGTTAACAACGGTGGAAGGGTCATGTGCTTGAGCAAGAATGCTAGACCTAATGCTAGCCAAGGTCTCACAGGTTTCGGAGGTAGTATCAAAACAGACAGATTGGGGGGCATCAAGAATATCATTAAAAGTTTTAAAAAGAACCTGAGGCTTGTGCCAGTTGGTTGTAATCATGTCAGACAGGTATTTAGTTTTTTCAGCTTTGACAATTTGCTGGTAGCTGCGGCAGCTATCCTGCAGAATGTCACAGGACACTTGTAGCCAGTCTTTTTTCCACTGACACTCAGCTTGTCTACATTCTTTTCTGGCCTTCCTTGTCTTATCATTCAGCCAGGGTTCAGCTTTGGACTTAATGCGCCTGGTTTTAAAAGGAGCAACAGAATCAAGAACTTGTGAGCAAATGGAATTAGAGCGAGAGCACAGCTCATCACTGTTTGTGCAAACAGGGCTAGGTAAGGCCAATAAATGCAATTCAGGCCAATAAATGCAATAAATCGGACCCTCTCTTTATTGTACTGTGCAATATGAGACTATGTGAAATACTCTCCGTTAACAGTGCAATATGGGACCATGTGTGCAGCACTACTGTAGTGACACCACGGTCAATGATGATCTGTGTCAACATTTTTTTTAATGTTTTAAATATGTCTTTTAATATGGATGAATGCTGTCATATGTGTGCATTGTTGTACTTGTTATTGTTCTTTTTTTTGCACTCAGGATGGCACAACGAAATTTTGTTGCACTTATGCAATGACAAATAAAGTCTATTCTATTCTATTCTAAGTCTACTGCGGAAAATGCAGAGGAAAAGCGAGCGGCAGTGGAGGGGTTAATCACACAGGATCTACAAGTTGACACTGTTTGTTTTTTGAGTGTCACATGGAAGAGTCATATCAAACAAAACAGGCATATGGTCAGAGAAGTAAGCACAACAGAGAAGTAAGCACAACATTATAACAATAATAACTTTTTTATATAGCATTTTTTAAAACATCTGCTCTAAAACAGCACATTACACCTAAACCATAATCTATGTGAGTCTAACCACTGATTATTATTATTGCTTACTAACGAAATAAGATGACACTGAATATGGTGCAGGGACAAAAGATACTTTAAATTATTATATTTTAGTTAAAAGTCATTCTGTGTCATAGTAAAAGGGAAAAAAATCTAGGTGTGTACACAAATCAATTTGTGTACACACTTGAGCACAGTGTTAGTCCAGGCAGGCCACAGCTCTATAGGCTATCAGATGTCAGCAGCAAGCTAAACCAATACTCAGTCAGCTTACAGTTTAGCTGACTTTCCCTATGCTTCTGTTGGAAAATTGCATTCAGGAAACTTTTCTTAAACAGCTCTCACCTGGCCTCTTTTGCTGCTTCCTCTGCTAGCTGCTTTGCAAGCTCCAATATAAAGAAAAACAGATCACTGCCCATTCTTCTACTCACTTTGCTGCTTATCATGTCATTGACCTCCAACCATGATGAGGATCCATGGCTAACCAACTGGGTCATGGAGCTCCTACAAAACTCTGATGCAGAGGAAGCCACTTGTACTTATTACTACAAGCATTTCTACTGTTGGCATTGTTATTAGTACTCTTAATAGTATCAATACTAACACACTTACATAT
>JAQNCA010050048.1:0-11905 GCA_029783725.1 Acanthurus tractus | reverse complement strand
TTTCTACACACAGAGTTATAAACAGATATAGAGATATACACACACACACACATACATACACACACACACACCCACCCACCCACCCACACACACACACACACACACACACACACACACACACACACAATTTAAAAACACATTTCATAAAACAGACTGGCTGGTGCCTCTGTAGCCCCAAGGGGGTGTGTTGCTGCCTTAATGACATGCTGCGATCCGGAGCGAGGTGTGGCTTCTCCCCAGCTTTACTCAGGACAGGGATGAGCTGCAGCTACTGATCCGAGGTCTGCTCCTCCTCCTCCTCCTTCCCCATCTCTCCCCTCCATTCCTCCCTCTTCTTCTCTTAAACCTTTTTAACAGACCTGTCTGTGTTCAGCCAAGACCTCCTCTGTCACTTCGTTAAGTTGCAATTACATTGACAAACTCAAGTGCAGCAGTCGTTGTTTTTCCATTGTCTTGCTTGTGAAAGGTTGTGGTTTCTGTGGCTTTCATTTAAAGAGTTCTTTCAGGGGTGTTGTATTAGTGAGCTGTGCTGCTGAATGAGCAGAATGTGAACTGAAACTCAGTCCAAATTTAGCAAATTAACAAGTGCTGCATCTAAACTCTTTCTATGTATGCAGTAAATCTGTGTTTGTCTGTGTGTGTGTGTGTTCATGTGTGTGTTTCAGTGATAGAAAGCAAAATTAAAGACTCACAGAGTGAAGAAGTGTTAAGTGAGAATATGGCAAAAATATGGTCAAATCAGCTTTAAATCTTTTTTCTAATCTTGCTTATTGTGCAACAAAAGAGTACAGCATTTATCGAGTTGGGGTCTATTGAAATGCAGTTGCGGAAAGATCTGCAAAGGCGCAAAAGGGCTCAAAATACACCAGAGCAAGTCCAAGTGTGGACAAAGATGCATGCACACTGCTCAGGCGAGCAGTCTGGTGAGACTCAGGAGAACCTTAGGCAGGAAGCACACCATAGTCCTAGAGAAATCTCAGTGCTGGCAATCCCCCAAGAACACACAAGAGGAACCTCCAATGCTATCCCAGAAAGCCCACCCCAGCCAACGAAAGAAAGAATTAAGTGGCCTGAGATGATTGCTAAGGAGTGGTCCATGTTCGATGAAGATTTTGACAGGATGCCTGAGGCAGTTCAAGCAGGATCAGCAGAAAGGAAGTTGGATTCACTGACAGCCATTACCTACAACATGGCAAAAGAACGCTTTAGAAGAGTGCCAAGGAGAGAGAACAAAGTCAGACTTAAAAAGCAGTACAACAGAAGAGAAAGAAAGATCTAACAACTTAGGAAACAGATCAAAGCCCTGAGAAAGCAATACAAATTTGCGAGCATGTAAGAGAAGGATGGGATAAAAGAGTTGACAGCCAGCCTCCACGGGCAGCTTTTTAGATTGAGAAGAGCTGAGGGGTTAAAACAGGGGCGGAAAAGGCAGGAAGCTGCACGAGCCCAGTTTATAAAAGATCCCTACCACTTTACCAAATCACTCCTGGGAGAGGCAAGGTCTGGGGCTCTAACAAGTTCCAAGGAGAAGGTGGAGGAGTTTGTTGAAGAGACATTCAGTGACCCTTTGAGAAACGATGCCCTAGAAGGAAATCACTGGCTTGGTACCATCGATCCGCCAACCACATCCCTTAGCACATCATTCCATCATTGAGAGGGGTTCAAGAGGTAGTCAAGCACTCTAGATCATCTTCTGCTCCACGTCCCAGCGGTATACCGTACAAAGTATACAAGAAATGCTCCAAGCTTCCCTGAAGGCTGTGGAAGCTTATGCGGGTAATTTGGTCCAAGGGAACCATTCCAACAAGCTGGAGAAGGGAGAAAGGGTGCTTGCCAAGAGAATGAGCGCTTACATGACCCAGAATCAATATATTGACACCTCTATCCAGAAGTGTGGTATCGAAAGGTTCTCTGGGTGCTTGGAGCATACAGGGGTCCTCAGCCAACTTATCCAAGAAGCAAGGGGAAGAAAGGCAGCCTAACAGTTGTCTGGCTTGACTTTGTGAATGCATATGGATCTATTCTGCATAACTTGATCCAAATTGCTTTGGACTATTACCACATCCCACATCACATCCGGGGCATGATCACCAGTTACCCGGGAGACAACAAGCTACGCTTCCAGTCAGCCATTGTTACAACAAAGTGGCAGCCAGTGGAGAAGGGAACAGTAACAGGGTGTACCATCTATGCCATCTTATTCGTCATGGAATGAGCCTGATCATCTCTGCAGTGAGAACAAGGGTCCTCTAAAAAAAATATTCCACCTGTCTTTCTAATATGTGTTGTAAGGAAATGCATCTGGTGCCCACTTTATGTTTATTATCAGTGTTCCTGCTGAGAGGTGGTAGATGGTGGACGCACCGTCAAACTGTTTAAAGATACGACAGTGTACAAAGTAAACACATTCATATTACACAAATTAACTACAAATATTCACAATGAAAAATAACAGAAATAAACATACCTCGCTGGCTGCACATTACCTAAGAGGGAATGAGTCTGCTTGAACGAAGAATCCACTTCCAAATATGGGCGATGTTACATCTATTTAAACCTTCAAGTACAAAATAATACCTTTTACCAGCTCACATGTCGATCTAGAGGAGGGGCGTACCAACTAAAATGTCCCCCCTTGCAACATAGCACTAACAATGGTTCCCATATGGCGTAATTTACAAAAAAATCAATATTCATGAAAATAAATAATGTAAAAATATATATATATAAACAAAACAAATCAAATAATGACATAAATAATATTGATGGCAGTTAAACTCCCACCATATCACAATTTGTGATTTAAATTCACAATTTCCTCTCATGTTGCACAATAGACTTAATATTAATGAAATGGCAGTTATTCTGCTTCAAGCAATTGAACAGTCTTTTGCACAGGCCCATCAAGATACACTGGCTTAGTGGTGCGTTTTCCTTGTTTGTCCAAGGTTGAGTCACTAATTAACAGTTTTACCTTTCTGATTCGTCCATCAGTGCTGGGTTACACCTCTGTTACTCTTGCCAGTCCCTCGTCAACATAAAAGTTCCTTTGGATGAACTTAACAGTGTCCTGGTTAAACTGATCCTGACCTTCAGTGGCTAGATGTTTAAGACCAAAATTGGCACAGTTGGGTGAGGATGCTGCCCCAAACAGGTGGACTTTCATCCGAAAAACTGATGGCGGAGACTCTAGCTCACCATTTTTCCACGGTAAGAACCTCAGGTGGTCTTGATCTTCAGGCCTTACATGGAACTGATGGAACATCAGCATCGCACATTATAGCGACAGGGCCCTTGCGAAACCTACAGAGAACTCCCACAAAGGTGTTTGTGAGCTCTGGTCCAGTAAGAAAGTGATCATTCAGTGAGGTGTCTTGGAATCTTGCTGAACAATCAAAAACAACACGTATTTTTCCCAGGTTTTTGAGGGTGGTATACCCCATAGTGGGGAATATAACAGACTGGTTTATTGTGGAGTTCCTCTTCTGGGACTCTCTCTGCATCACGTCGAGAAATAATGTCTTCCATGAAGTTTAAATAGTCTGAGCAGTATTTCAGGTCTCTCTTGAGCCTGCGTTCCAAGCACATTAAATGCTGAACAGCACATGACTTATTGTGAGGTAGATTTGGTCTGTCCTGTTCGAAAGGTAGAGGCATTTCATAATGACCACCTTGTTTGTGTTTGATTCCATGTCTCAGCTTATCCAAGAAATGTAGATCTTCCTGACTGAGAGTTTCTTTTTCTCTAATTCTTTCACTGAAATCTGATTCTAGCGCCTTAATGACATCATCTGGAGCGATCATTTCTTTGGTCTGCGTTTTGCAACCATAGTGAACTTCACCTTTGAGCTTGACTGTTGGTTTGGGTTCAGGTGTCATTTGACTTACAATGATGCAATGACTTGCTCCAATTGCATCACTATAGTGTTCGCTTGGGTCACCATAACTCCCTATGCTCCAACCTAGATCAGTTTTTTGCAAATGGTTTGTTTTCCTTCCCACATATAACTTCTCTAGGCATTAGAGCTTGTGGGCAATTGTACCCGATCAGTGGACCAATCTCACATTCCTTTTGTGGAGCAATATGTTCTGCAAGATGCTCCAAATGAGGCCATGCCTCAGCTGTCTCTGGAGCTGGGATGTGCATTCGATTAGCAGGGATGAACTCACGAGTGTAAACTGTTGGCACGGTGATCTTCTTAGAGGAAACCAGCCCTCTTATTTTTAGGTAGATCATCATCTATTTGTAGATAGTTTCAGAGTTACTTGTTCTGTGTTCACATTTAGGACATCTGCCACCTCCTCAAGAATGAATGAAGAGTCACTTTGTGAATCTAGCAGGGCATAAATGAAAACTTCTTTACTTGAACCACTTAGCATTGACACATAGACAGGCACTATGGCTGAAGTCTGGGTGCTATTGCCCTCTTGCACGACTCTGTTGGATGTAGTTTCCTTAGTAATGTCTTGAAGTTTTGTTGACTGTGTCTTTCTTTCCTTACTATGAATTGTTTTCTTAGATTGTTCTCTCTTTGGTTCTTGCTCTTGTTTAGAGCGATCTTCATGTAGGCATGTTGGGTGACGTTTAGAGCATGTGTCACAGACCATTCGGTTACTGCACCTCTTTGACTGGTGGCTGAGACTCAAAGAGCCAAAGCACAGTTTCTCACTCTGAATGAATTTGACTCTGTCAGCAACTGGCTTTTCAATGAATTTAAAACACTTGTGTAAGCTATGAACTGTTTTTTTACAAAACACACATGTGACTATCCTCCTTTCAGTAGTGTTGGTTTTGAAGATCTTGGCACCCACAGTTTGGTTCTTGGATTTGACCTTGTCAGGTTCACTTTGCCTCAATGCATGATAAGACGTTATGAGATTGCATGCAATACTAGCTTCCATTGATAGAAAAGGCACAAAATAACTGAAGTTTGGGAACTGTCTGTGTTCTAGTTGGTATTCTGTGGCCTTTCTGTTCCATCGGGTACTTAGCCAGTCAGGTAGATTGGCAGCATGTTTTTGGTTCTCAGTTCCATCATTAAGAACATTCAAATTTTTATTGTGAGCAATCGCAGATTGACAACTGCGTAGAAAGTCCATAAACTTTCTTACTTCAGCAATCTCTTTTGTGGCTATTTTTGGCTTGGCATGTAATTTGTCTCGGAAGGCTTTGGCAATTACAAAGGGCTCGTCAAATTGTTCATTTAGCAGATCCCATGCTGCTGAATAGGACTCTTCTGAGGTCATCAGAAAATGACCTTCAGTGGCTTCTTTAGCTGCTCCTCCAACATATTTCTGAAGGAAGAACATTTTTTTCTGCAGTTATAACATTTTTCCTCTCACTAAGTGTCTGAAAGGATGACTTTCAATGATTGAACTTCAGTGGATCTCCACTAGAGATTGTTGGCTCTGGAATGGGTAGCCTATTTGCTGATATAGCTTCAGCCAAAACCTTTACAAGCCCTTCCTTGTCATCTTGACGCACACTTGTTGGAGCTACATATGTTAATGGTTGTGGAAGCTGATACACAGGATTCTCCTGATCACTCGCTTGCACAGCTGCAGCGAGCAGAGTTCTGCTGAACAGGTCCCTCTTCTGCTTTGAATTCACTGTCATCATAGACTTGAAGCCTTGCTATGGCAGCATTTAGCCTTTTTAGCTCCTCTACACGCTCAAGCTTTCTTTTCAAGTCCTCTACAGACCTTTTTCTTGCAGCATTCTCTTCTCGCTTTTTCCTAAAGAGAGCAGTCTCTTGTCTTTCTCTTTCTATTCTTTCTATTCTTTCTATTCAGCTGCCTCCTGCTCTGCAACTATTAGCTCATCTTCAGCTTCAAGTTTTTGCAGTTCTTCTTGATGGCGTTCCTGCTCAGTCATAATCTTCAATACAACTTGTGTAGCTGCATACTCAACAGCGGCTTCTTGTCTTTTGACTGAGGATGCCTTGGAACAAACGGAATTAGCTTTAGAGCAATTGAAACACTGGAAGTTGAGGATGCGGATACCCCTAGCATCAGGCCAAATCAGCTCATCTTTCGTTTCATCAATTTGGGACTGAGCATTTTGTACAACAATCATGGTAACTGATGTACAGTTGTCCAGCTTGCGACGCATGTCATGAGGTGGGCTGTCTATCCTACGGTATTTAGCATAAACACTATTCAGTTCAGATAATTCCTTTTGAATAGTGCTGATGTGTTCTTTTAGGATCCTGTTTTATTACAGATTTTTTCGCTACCTTAGTTAGAGCCTTCCAGTGTTCATAAATACTGTCAAAGCTAAGTAGTAGGCCCTCTGTTTTTTCTTTCTGAAATTCCTTTCCCTTTCTTGTTGATGTGTGGGCCCTTTCACTTCTGCGAAGCTCTTCAGACTGTACTGCTTGCTGCACAGCAGACTCATTTATCTGCTCTTCCTCTGCCTCTTGTTCTAAGACAGTCTTGTTATTTGTTTGTGATGATTGTGACATTTTCAATTATTTGGAAGTTAACTGTACACAACTTTGTCTCACATTAGCAGTGTAGTTGACAACAAACATTTGCAAACTTTAATTAGGCTAAACTAACTCAGGTCACTGTCTTCCAAATCAACCCTTTCAAGATAATTAAATATTAGACAATCTTCAACGATTTGATTAATTATGGTTGACAGGGTTCTTACAACAACACTTGAATAACTTGCAAACTTGCAAAGAAAATGTTAAACCATAAATAGAAAAACTTCCCTCCAAATATCAGCTTACTTACATGTACACAAAATACTTCCTTATTTTACAGTGAGAAATTACCCTTCTTCAGTTAGAATGGTCAATATAAACCAAGTACCAATAAGTCAATTACATCAATGCCCCTTTATATCTTGTGAAATACTGTTAATGCTATTAGGCTTCACAGAGTCCCTTAGTAGTTTTCAATCCTTGTGTCACCCTTCAGAATACAAACTTGAGTATCTGGTTTACAGACTTCTTCATGAAAACTGATGAGCTTGTGTGTCCTTAACACTTAACAGTAGCTAATCTGTCTTTCCCATCTTGACGAGCTGTCAGGCAGGTCCGACTTTGACTATCACTCCCTCCAGGAAATAAATAACACCATAGTTCGTCTGTTACTGATGAATTTATTCATCTGAACATCATGGGATTCAAACCACGGTCGAACTGTTTAAAGATACGACAGTGTACAAAGTAAACACATTCATACTACACAAATTAACTACAAATATTCACAATGAAACATAACAGAAATAAACATACCTCGCTGGCTGCACATTACCAAAGAGGGAACGAGTCTGTTTGAACGAAGAATACACTTCCAAATATGGGCAATGTAACATCTCTTTAAACTTTTAAATCTAGAGAATGGTGTACCAACTAAAATATCCCCCGTGCAACATAGCAGTAACAATGGTTCCCATGTGGTGTAACTTTCGAAAAAAATCAATATTCATGAAAATAAATAATGCAAAAATATATGCGTAATCAAAACAAATCAAATAATGACATTAATAATATTTATGGTAGTTATATACATTAAATGTTTATCTTCTGACCTTGCAGATATGTTAATGTTTTTCCAACTCTTTAATCTAAATATAGAAATCTGTCACTTACAAATATGATACCTTTTACATTGTGTATGCACATGTACAGTTCTTAGGTTTGAGAATGTGCACAAAAAACTGTAACATATCTGAGTACACACAAACAAGTTGCAGTGCAGCTTTCACAACTCTCCACAGACTTTACAGATAATAGACCAACACTAGCCTTACATAAATGAAGTAACATAATAATCATGATTCCCATATGTGTAGTTCTGCAATTTAATTCGTAAATTCCTCTTTCAGCTATTTTAAAGTCCAACATAAACCTGTTTTTAATTCTGAGCTTGTGTTTGTGTGTGTGTGTGTGTGTGTGTGTGTGTGTGTGTGTGTGTAGGCAGGGTTTTGGAATGATTATATTTTTCCTCTGTCCCACTCTCTCATTTCCCAGATGTCAAAGGTCAACTCTAATTGGCTTAATGGACTGTCCTGACCTAAAACAAGCAGTCCAGATCAGAGGCCAAAAAAGACCTCAGAGGAGTGTCAAACCAGTAAACACACTGGTGTTAGACATAACACAGCCATCTAACAGCAAGATAGTTTTCTGAAGCTCCCTCAGTGGACAAAGGTCTCTATCATAAAAAAAAAAAAAAAGTATTGGCCAGTTTGATACACTGGTGTTAATCAAGGAATAGTTACATGTCAACTGCCCTCCAAAAAACACATTTGCTTTTTTTGACAAAAGCATTTCCAAAACATTAAGCATTAATCTCTGTACAACTAGTTTGTTTTTCACAACAGATAAGAATTTCTTATTTATTCCAGCAAATTACATTGTTGTGGTTCATGTGTGCAAAAGAGTAAGTACAATTCTCTACACATCTGCATATCTGCACAAAACATCATGCATAAATCGCTGACAGATCAAAACTGATCAACTGGTTCTCTGTGAAACTGTCAAACTCTCCACAGCTTATGAACATCTCCCTGCTGTCATGTTTAAATGAATACTCTGATACTATGACCTCATATGTCAATTTTTTTTAAAATATATGCATCCCCCCAAGAACTGTGTTAGTCTACAGTCACAACAAACCATTGTTTAACAGGGAAATCATAATGTTACTTCATTACAATAGAAGTCATTGTAAGTCATATTGTGCCCACAAACATTTGTTTTTTTCCTGCAACAACTTAAAAAGTTCTAGGTATCAAAAGGCAGGGATGTATGACTTCTACTTAGCTGTGATAGAGAGTGTTTTACATTCTTTATTACCATGTGGTATGGAAACTGCTCAGTGGATAAAAGTAAGGAATTCAGAAATACTGTGAAAACAGCATAAAAAAAAAACCTTGGCTGGAAATTGCCAAGCATCTGTGATATTTATAATTCATGTTTGTTACAAAATGGGTCTGAAAATATCCAGAGACTCCTCTTGTCGAGCCATTGCATTTTTTTGTACCCCTCCCCTCAGGTAAAAGGTTACGGAGTTTTAAGAGCAGAACTACTCATCAATGTAACAGCTCCTTATCATCTGTTGCTTTAAAATAATGCACAAGGGACTTTTTAGTGCACCAGACACTTGTGTTTGTGTATTTGTATTGTGTTGTTGATGTGTATTTTGTTTTTGTATTGTACTGTATTATCGATCTTGAGCACACCAAGACAAATTCCAATCAATGTTTCATTTATATGACAATAAACTACTGCATCTTTGATATGGAATGATGCATTTGAGGACATCACAAGTGATCAGTGCAGAGGATGGGTGCACCAGGCAAGGAGATTTTACCCCAGTGCATCACAAGAGAAAACAATCAGATGTGAAACTGATGAAAATCTCTGGTCAGACCAAGAAGACCGAGAAGATGTCCATCAAGACGAGAACTTGTAGTGTTGTGTAGCCTACTGTGAAGAGGTACAAACTGTGGACATAGTCACACTTGCAGTTTAAAAGATGTTAAGACTGTTTCAAAAAATGAGCAAAAATCATTAAAAAAAAGTAACTTACTTTGTTTTACGAACTGTCTGTACCTCACCGCCAACCCTCTGATGTGGGGTTAGGGTCAAAAGCTCAAAAGCTTTTAAGTTTTTCGAACCTAGAGCCATTTTAAAACCGCTGTTATTTTGAAAATAGTCAAACAGCTGCTTTTAGTTTTTGTGTCCTGAGGCAGTTCCCTTGGCTGCAAATATTCAATTTTGTAAAGGGTAAAAACAAACACTATTTACTATTTACTGAGCCCAGTAGGGTACATAAAGATTGTGATCTTTGAGAAGTAACAACACTAACATACTGTGTCTTCTATTGATAGGTGTTTTTCATTTTTGCTTCCCGACATTGACTGAGAGTCCAGGTTAATTCTACAGTTTTAGGCCCTAAAGAGCAGAGCAAGTAGCCACATAATACTTTGGCCTACTATTTATAAAGAGATGGAGCAGCATCAGTTAGGCTGACAAAGTGTGTTAACCCTGGGTTTTCCAGCTCATATATTTCTGTATGAGTCTGACAGGCCTGAGAGGCATTAAGTCAAGAGCTTCCGACCAAGTCCAGGAAACTGGAAAAACACACCCACCCTAACTTTATGATAGCTTCTAACCCTTGACCTTGACCTAGAAAGTACGTTCCGAAAATATGGCTGCTGTACGCCTTTTTTTCTCTGTGACAGACATTCCCACAGTGATGACCAGAAACCTAAAGGGCTCCCTCAGAGGCTTTCCAGTTTTCTCTGGTGGAAAAGACCAGTTTAAAGCTGATTTCGTTCAATAGACAAATCTTGAGAAAGAAACTGTGAACTTTAAACATTTAAAAAAATAGTTTAAAAAATAAATTACACATTCTTAAAAAATGTTTGGGGACTTTCTCAAGCTGGTTTTGTTTAAAAAGGCAAGGATGCAAAGTAATACATTAATCTGTGGGATAGCAGGAAAAGAGAATGAGAAAGTACAGACAGACAAGGACAGAGACAGGTACAGGTCCTGAGGTATAGGTTCAGGATTTAAGTTTGTAGGTACAGGTTACAAAATAGTAAAGAACTAAAGAGAAAAGTAGGCGAAGGCGGCCAGTAGACTGGAGACGTGTCAATAAGTCAGCTTCACGTCTTTTGACCTACAAGGGAAAACTGCAAACAATTGATTGGCAGTAATAATAATAATAACAATAATAATTATATGTTTAAAAAGGCTGAAATCTGAGGCTTTTCATATGGACTATGAACTATTAGAATTATTAAACCAGATGTTTTGCTTTACATAGGCCAGTCAAACTCTCAGGTTTGTCCTGGTGTGCTGTGCTGTCCCAGAGCCAGCCCTCATCAATTAATTTAGCATGCAATGCTTTAATACTACATATTAGAATGGCACTCACCTGGTCAGAGATGAGAGAACATTTTTTTTTACATACTAGACCTTTCATTACAAAGTTTTTTTTTACTACTACAGCTTTAGAAGTAAAAATATAGATTTTTTTTGCTGTTTTGAAAATGACCTCTTTTTTAGCAGAGCTCATTGTCACTAGTAAAATATGTTTTTAAATAGGGTTTTTAAATAGGATAATATAGATAGGATACAGTAAGACATACACATTTTCTTCTACATGTACTATAAAATATAACGCTTGCCTGACACAAACACAGATACATCAACATTTTTTACCTTGCACACACTCTTCCTTTTTCTCGTCCAAAGCATGCTGGAGAGGTTCCATAGCAAAATTCTGCATGTTGTCAGTCAGCAGCCACTTGACCTGAATTACCTTGAGTTGGTGTTTTGTCAGGAGGCTGTTCTTTTTGGTGCTCCCTCTAGTCAAGTTCTCATCTCAAGACTATGGAAAATGCACTCAGAAATACACAGTTGGTTGTTGAGGAAAGACAAAACTTGCATAACAAATCCTCATTTGGTATTTACATTTTATTCAAATGTTTAATTGTTTTTTAAATCCATACTGGGCCAAATAATATGTTGAAAAAAATGAAGCCAATTATTACCCTGATTTTTACTATAGTTTAAGTATTTTCTCACACTTTACCTTTTTAATTACAGCATCTGGGATAAGAATATTGCAAAGTCTTTTTAATTGTTCATTATTATTAATAATAGTTCAACCCAAGTAATTAGCATATAAAATGTTATTTACAGTGTCTTTTTTAAACAGTGACAGCACTAATATTTTTTCTTGCAGTAATGGCTATTAAAGAAAGGTGAGATTCAATTATACAAGAAAATAAATACAAAAAAAACATTTAGCAGGACAGTTTCCGATTAAAATTTACACCCTGTTAATATTTCCTATGGGTCATCTTTTTGCATGGGTGCAACATACAATAATCAGTCCAAAACATTTCTCTTTTTTTTGCTTTTAAATAGTTAGCATT
>JAQNCA010049636.1:0-11927 GCA_029783725.1 Acanthurus tractus | reverse complement strand
ACCACTGCGGGGGGTTCGCCGGGTGCGCTTCGCCTGCGCCGCCTTGAGTTGCGCCGCGAAATTAGAGCCCATTGTGTCTAGATAGAATGAAATCGTTTATACTGAAGCAGTCATCCCTGTGTCACCCTCTTGGTGTGATGGAGATGTGGCATCCATTTATTGCACCCACTGCATTTTTGAAGGCATGGTGTTGGGTCAAGCAGACAAAGTCCTCACCAGTGCTGTTCAGCCGATGTCTGTATGGGTAATGGATGACCTTGCCCTGCTTTATGAGTTGCCTGAGTGCCAAAACAGTCAAGTGTCATAGACAGTAAGTCTACAGCTTACAAGTTGGTCAGTTTTGGAGAGACTTAAGTTAGCATTGGAGTCCTTTATCACATGTTCCTTTTACGCTGCCTATACAAGGTGGCCATTGTGCCATTCTCTCTTAAAGTTAAATGAGGGTTAGTATTCTGCCTCTGAGCCAATGAGGAATGTAGAAACAGCTCCAATTTATTTCTGATTCCTGCTTTTTATTTGACATTTTGATGACTTGTGACATAGGCACGAGAGATTTAAAAAGGAAAAAGCAGTTAGCAGCTAACACTAAAAGAAACATAATGACTAAAAATGTCTGCAAACTGGGGAGTCGATGAGAGACATATATCATGTTTGGACAGACAAGCGTTCAAAGTTTATGATGATTAAACATGACACAAAAATACAAAAATAAATAAATTAGTCAAGTCAAGATCACAACCAAACTTGTCTCATGACACTTAACACATTCTTAAATCCAACAATCGAGAGCAATTTCCACATGAGCAAGCACTTGGCGACAGTGGTGCAAAAACAAAAAAAATTCCTTTTAACAGGCCTTTTAAGAGACCTCCGTACAGAACCAGGCTCAGAGGTGGACATCCATTTGACTGGACCAGTTGGGTTAAGAGGGAGAGAGAGTAAGAGAAGGAAAGAGGTAGGGTGAGAATATAGACAGAGAGAGAGAGAGAGAGAGAGAGACGAAGTGGAGGTAGAGATGGGGGTCGGGATTGGGGGGAGTAGAAGAATACATAGTTTTAAAAAGTTATTCAGAAATTATTAAGAATAATAATAGTAATGATAATAACAATAATGATGATAAGTACATGAAGCCCTTTTATTATGTGGGAGTATATGAGCACACACTGACACAAAGCTCTGTAGTTAACCGTCTGTGAGAGAGACAATGATGTGTACATACTGTGACTATCAATGTGTAGGCAAACATATTGTCTTGATTTATTCATACATGCCTGTGTGTGTTGGTCTGTTTGTGTGTGTGTGTGTGTGTGTGTTAATAGATTAGACCAGTTGTAGATGGATACTCTGCTGACAATTCAAAGGTGTCTGCTCAGTAAAGTATGGTAATGCTATTCTATGCTCAGCATCCAAACACCAATATATTCTACACTGTGGCTGGAGTGCTGACAATTAGCTGTGTGAATGTGCACTCAGTGTGTGAGCTCTGTGTGTGTGAGAGTGTGTGTGTGAGAGTGATTCAGTTTGTGTGCATGTTTGCAACTCCCTGAGAACTGAAAGGGGTTCTCACCCTATAGATCAGCCACTGTTACTGCTATTAGTACTGCTACTGATCCTTCTCCTTATGTTTGTGTATCTACTCTCACTAAATAATCTATTCTACTAATTTGAATTATTTCTTTTCTTAAATCTTCCTGTATACATTAGAACTGAATTAGTGTTAATACCTTTAATGACCAATAAACACTGATTTGGTCATGTTAGGTGTTAAAATATGTCTAGAGGTCTCACACAAAAGCAGTGTATGTAGGTTTAAAAAGAACAGACTTTTGGATGTTTAGGACAGTGATTCCCAATAGGGCAGCTTGTACCTCTTTGGATGCTTCTGCAGTTACTTTGTTTATGTGCAAGCTGTGGAGTAGCTTAGCACTTAAAAAAAAAGTAAACTACAATTTAATGAAAAAATGTATTCCAAAGAAACTGTAAAAATCATACATAAAATGAAATTGCATATTATGTTAGGTTTGTCTTCAGAATTTATTGTCACAGTATAGCAGTATATGGATGGATCCCCAAATCCTACGGTCTTCTTTTCAAAGTGTTTTCGGGTAAGCTACTGAACCCCAAATTACTTCTACTGTCTGTTGCATTGTTATATGTGTTTTCTACAAGTTCCTGATGAGACTGTTGGTTCTGTAGAGAAGCCACCTGCTGAGTGTGAATATGTGCTTGAACGGGCAAGTGCTGTTGAAAGTCTAAAAAAGCGCTATCAATAGGCAGTCTATTTACAAGTCCATTTACCAGTTCATTAACAATAACAAATTAAATTATTTGTAGTTGAATCATCTAGCTTTTATCAGTTTAATATAAAGCTGACCATACCTATTGAAAAAAAACAACAAAAAAGCAGACCTGTCAATTATTCAAGGTCCTTTTTGTGTTTTACTAAAACAGCATGCATCTGAAAAAATTAACGTAATTTATATTGTTAAATAATATACATGTAAATGTACAGATTGTAAAGTTAATGGGTGGAGCTGATAAACGGTGTCTTATGCTCATCTGTCAGGGCAGGTCATACAAATAGTATTGGAAACCTTAGTTGTAATACGAATAATAAGAGCAACTTCTTGCAACCATCAAAAAAAATTTGACGACCTCAAGTCATATAATTGACTTGTACTGTTTGTCTTCCCTTTTTCTTTTAATCTTGTTTATGTTCAGCTGCTCAGTGCATAGAGAGAAGAGGAAAGAAAAAAAAACAAAACTGCAGCAAGATGATTCGAAATGAAAATTCAAGCTGTCAGTCATCCGTATTTGCTGCCCAGCTCGGCTACCAGCAGACCTGCTGCAGCATACAGAGTCTCACCAAGATAACTGAATCAGATGCCTTAGAGAAGGAGAACCTCTGTGGACCCTGAGCCTGTCGTTAACCACTGTCTTATTCTCTTTTTCTTTTTCTCACTCTGACTTTTATTTTTTAACCCCAACCCCTCCTTCTTGTGCTCAAATTCACTAGGATACAGCTGCAGACCCACTTTATACGTTTTTATATATCCATGAATATGTTGTATTATATCAGTGATGAATATTGTAAAATGAAATGGAAAGCAGCAATATACATATATATACATACATAGAAATATGTACACACACACTAATAAAATGCACAAGAAAAAGGTTAAAGTACTGAAAATCCAGAGGATGTGGTAACAATATTTATTAACCAGCCTTTAAACTGCAGCCATACAAATGTGAAAATTTGCAGCTTTTCAATTATTTTATTTCTTAAATAATTTTAAATAATTATTCATCATTTTTTGGTTTCAATTATTTATAAGAGAAGACATGAATGTGTGCACTGTGAATTTGTCAATTTGGAGTCAGCATTGTCACTTTTATTTATTCATTTCTCTATTTATTTTTGACAAACAATGCCAAATAATTAGTTGAATGATGGAGAAAATAATCAGCAGATGAATCCATTATCAAAATAATTCTTAGTTGTACTAATGTCCCCAAGAGATCAAGCCATATATATACACAAGCAAGACCATGCATACAAGCAAGTGTTGGACTAAACACTTAGGAGAATGTGGAGAGATGAAACACTGGGATAGTAAGCAACCACATGGGTCTTCCCTGGCAAACATCCTGCTCATCAGTGTAGAGGTGCTGGATAATGTATTGAATGACCTCTGCATTTACATTTGTTGTCAGCAGGAAATAAGGTCTAAACAATATTGTTTATCTTTTCCATCCGAGATTATCAGATACTCCAGACTCAGTGAAATCACTATTCTGTTAACATTACTGTACATTTTTACTTCTCCTGTGTAATTCGAGAGAATTATAAACGTCTGCTCAATTAAAAAAACTTTTTTACTTTGGTGTAGTTTATTGGTGATGGTGAGTTTATTTTGGTAAGTCTCGCTGATTGAACATCTGCATGTCATTGTCTTCATTCTTTCTGAATATAATATTTGTTACCTTTGAGATGTATGTTGTTGTTTTTTTATAGCAGCTTTCAAGAGAAGCGTGCCACAGCGTTTCAAAACAACAGCAAAAAAACAATAAAAAAAGAACAAAAACATAAAAGCAAGTAAGACAGAACAAAGGACATGATGTATCTAGAATGCACCAGCAAAAACAGGTGGCTAAGCAAAAACATTGTTCAAAGCAACATAATTCTGGCATGTATCACATTTCTTTAGATGATTTGGCCTTGAAGAGAATCTCTTAGTTGTTGTTGTTGGCTATTTTGTTATTTGTCCCATTCTTATATATAATTTATATTTGTATTTTTGACAATGGTTTGCAAAAAGAAAATTATGCTAGTACATTAATCTAGTTCTCTGCCAGCATACTTTGTGTTATATAATCATATGAGGAAAGGCATGCAGGCTCAGCCATTTAATAATAGACCATAATATAAACTTTTTCATCTTCTATTTCTGTCGAAAAAAGAGCAAAATCTGGATCTCATAGCTTTATACTTTTTATCCTCCAGGTTCTGTAGTCTAACTGTATTCAGTACACAGTTGGAGGTTGCTCTCAACTCTCAAGTCAAGTCCCCCAGAAAAATTCTACCTACTTTATGAAACTGTAACCAACTTTGCTACATGTCTGGCACTTAGTTAACTTTCAAATGTGTAACAATTTTCTATAATAATTATTTCTATTTTTAAAGACTGTTAATTTGTACTTAAATTCAAATTAGTGTATACATTTTACTTGTAGTTGCTTAAGTGGGTCTGGTAGGCAGTGTCCGGCAGGTTACTTTAAATACATAATTTATCAGAAATCATCAATTACTTTCATTTGGAAGTAATAATTTTCTTTCTGAAATTACTGTCAGCGAAAAGCAATAAGTTACTGATCATTACATATCACATGCAGATCATTACAAATCCAGTGGGGGCTGTATTGTAGAATCATATGAAGGCTCTCTTGCATTTACAAGCAGTGTTCTGTAGACAGCTTCCTCAGCTTCAAAGCACAAAAGTTAATTTATTACTGCACTTTACTACAATGTTTTTGTCCTTTTCCCTGAGAATGGAAAACAGCCTGTACCATAAGACACAGCACTGCTGGCCAACATGCTCACACATGTCTCCACAATCACACACAGCTCTTTTCTGTTTTTTCCATTCAGCAGTGTAAAATATTGTGTACAAGAAGTGTGCTTTGGACATAGTTAGTCAAGTTAGTAAAGTGTCCCTTGAAAATATTATAAAACATAATATAATAATATATAATATTATATTACATTATTTTCAGTCAGAAAGTATAAATTTTGAAGTAAACAGCGTACATATAGGAGTATCCTTATCTCGCATTTGGCCAAGACGCAGACACACTTTTTATTTACATGAGGGTTTTCCCCCTCACCTTATTGACAAAGAGGGAATTATCTTAATCAAAATGCCAAATTAATCTCAATGGACAGGACAGGATCACAGCTGTCAGATCGTGTTTGACAGATTGGTTGCTGACAGCTAAATCAACTTCAGTGTTTGTGTCAGCGTCATTTATTTGATCAGAAAAATAAAGATAAAATAGTTACTATCTATGACATGCACCCCGAGCCAAGGAATCTGCCCCTTCAGTGGTGGATCACCTTTCAATATCAACAAGCAGCTGAAAGAAAAACAGTCCATCAACCATTAATTACCACACAGATTCCACCCACAAAATTAATTTAAATTTAAGGTATGTGTGCGTGCCTGTGCAGGCAAAAATATATTGTAGAAATGGATGGCAAAGGTTGAGCTGGACACTTCCCTGAATAAATTACAAGCCCCGCGCCACACGCACTGTGCTTGCGCTGGGCTCAAGTGTAAGATAGGGGCCTAGAAGTAATATTGGTGTAACTCCTAACACTTTTGTGGTAATGCATTACATTTTATGCATTATAAAATGTATAAAATTAATTGGAATGATTTGCATTAAATGTAAAAAAGGTAAGTCTGTAAGCCCACATTAAAATGTCAACAAAAAAACGATGTGTTTGTCATATAATTTGAGTTGTGGTTTTACATTATTTCAATCATGTTAATGTTTTATACGAGGTAATGGTGTCACGAACTTCCAGAGTTAGGAAGAGAGTGGACAATAATCACTAATTGTATCCTAAATAAACATCTTTATTTATGATAAAACTGTCTAAAAGGATACATTTAAAACATTGTTACCATAACAAAAAACAAACAACATAACCAAATGCAGATAATATCTGGATACTTTCTTTTTTCTTCCTTTTTTTCACAAGTTTATTTGTCTGTGACAGTGCATGCAAATTAGAGGTAAGACCTAAAATAGGCAAGAGTTAGCCTAAATGGTATTTTATCATCTGCTGTTTGGACCAAAGTTTGAAGGGCAATCTAAAAATGGCAGGGGTTAAAATGCATGTGTTAAAAAGATTTAGGAAAAGAAACTAATCAGGAGAGACAATACAGATATACGAGTATATAATAGTAGATACAGGCTTGGCTTTGATTTTAATTGCTATTCAGAGAAGTCAGCCAAGGGAGAGAATGATATAGATATGTAGATTGGGCTAGTGAGAAAGAATGACCAGATATTACCTCAACTGAGCTGCAGCAATGAGCTGCAGAGCAGCTCGCAGCTACTTAATTTAAAGCTGACTTTTCCGACTTCCAACTGACTTCTGGGCTATAGTGCTATCCACTTTTAGTTAGAAAAGACATTTCCACCAAGGAATTACTATTTAGCATACAGTGACACGGAGTGAGGAGTAAGGGTGTGTAAGGTTAGGGGGATTGGGGTGACAATTTGAGTGGGTTGGATGGAAAAGAGGGCTAGTGGAACTGCAGAGAGGGACAGTGTGGCAGGAGAGTTGGCCTATACCAAACTTGACATGCAATTAGAACATACATGACATATATAAACAAGTATGAGGTGTATGCAAGTTTGTGGTTATGTGTATTTGTGTGTGTAATTGTGTGCGTGGAGAGGTTAGAGGGAAAGGAAAAAAATAGAGAAAGAGAGAGCTTCCCCTGAACACATAATACTAGGGGTGCTCTCTTTCACTCACACTTTCACAAAAGTTAATGCCAAAGGGGTGTGTTGGGGGCAGAAGGTTGTTAGCACTGTCATCAGGCAGACAGTCGTGTGTGTATGTGTTTGAGAGGGAGCGGCAGTGAAAAAGAGAGACAGAAGCCCTTGTTTCACAAAAAGTGCACAATACCACCACATCAAAATCCCATCTATACATTACCTTTATTATTTTACACTGAGCAAAGTGACATTGGCATAATGCTGCCCAAGTGTATGATTTTAGATCGCGTTCCAGCATTTCAGATGAATGACTGTTATGTGTATCATTACAGAGGAAAAAGTCATTTCTAGTGTTAAACATAGCATATGTATCAGGCTTTTTAAAGATCCCCTTTTGAGAAAGTGAAACCATTTCTAACCACCTCAACACCTTTTTTACACCTAACAAGGAAAACTGGGGGTGAAATTAGCAGTAAATGCAATGACTGTGATTAAAAGCAGATTCAGACAAGACAGGTTTAATACAAAAACCCAATCCCGTCAACCAGGGGGAACTGCAGTCAGTCACAGGAGAAGCTAACACTAGGCTGCTCAACCTAACATTATTAGCTGAGATATAACATGGTTTTTCCTACATATTAATTTCAGAGGTGGCTGTCAATATCCAGATCGCCATCACTTAAAATGATCTATGTCAGCAAAAGCTTACACTGTATAATCAGTCCACAACTTTGGATTTTTTTATAGTTATCAAAGTTTCTCATAATAAATTATGACTGCATTGGTCAATTGCAGCAGTGCCTGACTATCTTTGCACTCCACGGTGAAAGCAAAAGAAGAAGTAGAGGAATGCTGTAAAAAAACAAAGCAAAACAAAAAAAAAACACTTCAACTCTATTTGGTTCCATGAAAACCATGTCAAGTCGAAGGGTCAGGATATCTTTGTCATACATTGACCATGTATGTTAGTTTTAAAAAAGTTTGTAAATGGGAAAAATAATATTAAAGTACTTTGTTTGTATAGCTTGATTTTAAAAAAGCGTGTTTTGTATCTTTACGGACTTGACTGTAACTTTCTAATCTTGCAAAACAGATAGTGTATAAAAAAATATTTTGCTGCTGTTTATTGACATATCCTGATGGTCTGATGTTGGTTAAAAAAAAAAAAAACTTTACAAAGATCTTCTGGTTAGTCCAATAATGTCAAACCTATTTATTAAATTAATATGCTACTGTTTAAAGGTTTTGAGTTATTTCTTTCAGAGATATAATAATATTTTTAAGTCCCCTTTAGCAGTACAGTGCCAGATGAAAGTGTGATCTGTCTCAACTGTTTATTCAAAAGTATAAAGTTAAAAATTCTTTAAAAAATTCATAACCGCACAGGCATATCTAAATTTATTGTTGCTGCACATCTTGGCAATGATGCCCTTAAATCTTAAAGTGGAAAACAATCATATTGTGTATTATTTTTATAGCTCGATTTTAAAAATGCGTGTTTCAGGAGCTGCGAGGTTTAAAGAGTCCACACCACTGACAGGTCATCCAAAGGTTAATTAATGTAATCCTAATGGGATTGGGCTACACAGTGAAAAATATATTACTACCAAAAGACAACAGACTCAAAGGCCCTGGCCTAGGTAACTTCTAATGAAAGACCAGTAGCCATTGGATGTCTGGCGTTGCCCACCTTTAGAAGAAATATATAAGCTTCTTCCTCTTTAGCTCACTCGTTTTAAACTTTTACCACTTAAATTTAAAAACTAAAAAAACAGAAACACTTGTTCCCCTTATAGTATCTAGGTGAAATAAAGGTTGTATCAACAATTAAATAAGGCTTTGAGTAGACAAAAACACAAGCTGGTTTATTTTTATTAATTTTGTGTAGCCTCACGTAATGTTAATATTAACGTTAACTAGGGTTACCAACACTGAAGTTTTGAGAATATCAAATGTCAGCAAGCCAAAAAGAAATAGATTAATCGCATTAGTTTCATGAGTTAACTTGCGATTAATTGCAAAATAAACCCAAATTTTTGCCCATTTTTATTTCCATATGACACACAATAACCTAACTACAGCATAAATTGGTTCTCCGTCTCTCACCCACACACACATTACCAGATATAGTGGGAAAGTATAGGATCATCTGCTATGAAAATGTTAACTTTGCTTTGTTGAGAATTTAATTTAAAAACAAGTAATGCCAGATGCCCATAGTTGAACCACAGTGATTATAAGAGTTTTAACCATATGACCATACGTTTTAACTACCACTTAACATCATATAAATAGCACTGTAACACCACCCATAGACCTAATTAAATGCTAATTCAAGGGTCTTACTGCCTCTTGAGTATGGCACACAGTCTCTCTCTCACACACACACACACACAGGCACAGAGACAACGATATACACCAGATTTAAAAGGAATGCATGTTTTATTTTGAAATCAGGACACATGCCTTGGCACGATGCAAAACCCTTTTGATCCAAATATGGGATGCCCTGTGTAATATGATTTGGCTGGCAACCCAAATTGTAACTTAACGTCATGCTGCACCATATAAAATGGTTATCTAGGGAACATTAACCAACTCATACATTCATTCATTCAAACTTTATTTAATTCTCAAGAATTCATCATAGCCATAGACAAGTGTAACAGTTGCTCTGACAGCTCAAACTTCTTTCATCCTCCCGACAATGTTGAGATTTCTCTTCAGCAATTGCTTGAGTTTCATATGCTAGCTTGCTTGACAGTTAAGGTAACTTCAGCATTAGTGCTTGCAAATTTATACTGCCAGTAATGTAATGCTGGCTGAGCTCTCCCTCGCCCCTCCTGTTTCTAAGTAGGGAAAAGTTAACTTGCGAGCTAGAAGGTTAAAAAAAAAATAGAGCTGATGACAGTTGCTTATTTAAGCACCTTTTTTAAATAACCTTACCTGCCTTGCATTTGCCTATATCTGTATTATTTGTTTTTTACTATCTAACTGACTAACTGACTGACAATGTCACTGAGGAGAAAACTGACAGAATAAAGGAAAATTCCATGACAGCTCTTGATACATTTCTATAGCAGAAAACAAACCACAAAGGGAGTTTTAATTATGTCTTAATTGTTAAGAAATATTGTTTTACTTGTTTAAAACTAAAAAAGCAGGAAAAATTTATTTTGCCTTAAATTTGCAAGGCGTTCCCTCTTGCTGATCATTATAACCTGGCTAATACCCAAAAAGAAAAGACCCCACAGTTGAATGTCATTTTTTAAAATTACTGTTGATTATTCGACTTAATGTCCAATTAAATAGTGTTATTGTGTTCTGCTGCTGTTGTTCAGGGTGTTAGACCAGGCACTGATTGTATGTTGTAAATGGCGAAACAACAACACTATCAAAAAGCCCTTTTTTTTTTTGGTGGGTCAGTTAGGAGACATACCATGGTTGTGCATAGCAATAACTGTTATTACACTGGACTTATGTGTAAATGAAAAACAATAAGTATTTTGCGTGCTTCTTTACCTGTGACATTCTATGTCCTAATGTTGATGCTGTCATCAATTTTTGTTAACAAATGTATATTGGAAGCCCAGCCCAGTGCTTGCAATATGATACTATGCCATTTATATATAGCTCTGTGCCACTAATTTAAAGTAATTGGTTTACTTTATGCAGCATGTTGGCTCAAATATGTCATTGACTTTATGGTAAGCTGAAACAGTGTCAGATTTTTACGTGGGATTCAGCTACTGAAGCTATATTGATATCAGTGCATAACATGTCTGTAGAGTTTCACAATAAGATTATTCCACTGGTTCATCAGCATTGTGATTTAATTAGAATTATAAACAAGAGTAAGCATTATGTTAGTATTATTAGTCACCTTACATTATGCCAGTGTGCTTAAGAAGTATGTCAAGAGTCAGGAGACATGGAGTCACTCCCGATTATTATTTGTATTATTATTATTATTATTATTATTATTATTATTATTATTATTACTGTCATTATTATTATTGTTATTATTATTATTTGTATTCTATGTCAGTTGATATTGCACATGTAGCTGCATACGGTTAGTAGGTATGTCATTCTTTCTCTCTATAAATCACATACACATATCCATAGATAACTGCTCAGCTGTTATTGCACGCTTGAGAGATTACTTTTAATGTGTCACTAGAAAGAGACAAATTAAACCAGTATCAGCTATATTAGCCATCTCTGGTCTCTTTATTCATACTCTGGAAAGTGTATCCTTTTGTAGTGTTTTGGCTGACACACCGAGGTGTACCAAGTGAAAATGACTGAACTATTGCCCAGACTGAGTATATCCCAAATTTTTCTACTACACCTGCTAAAAATTTTGATTCACTCCTTAAACTTACAGAAAGGCCAAAGTATGTGTGTGTGTGTGTGTGTGTGTGTGTGTGTGTGTGTTGGTTGGTTGCTGTAAATTGTAGAAAAAGAAAATAATTCATGAAATCCAAAACATTTATGCATGCGTAACTTTGTTATAAGGAATCCAGGTGGAGTCCTGCTAAACAGCGCCATCTGCTCTAGTCCCTTTTAACTTTTACCTGCATTGGTTACTAATTGTGAAAAATTATGGGTAGTCCTCAAAGTTACAGAGGGTTTGCTGCAAGGTAACTTGTCTGTAAATGTCTGTGGAAAAAAATGTGTTAACTTATTAGTATAGCACATTTAAGTGTCCATGTCTGTATTAATTTTGTTATGTTTTTGTTAAGCTGACCACTTCTTTTTATGTGTTTTTTGCCAATACAGTGAACCCTTGTTTGTCACGGGGGTTACGTTCCAAGAAGAACCTGCGAAAGGCGAAATCCGCAAAGTAGTCGGCTTTATTTTTTACAATTATTATATATGTTTTAAGGCTGTAAAACCCCTCACCA
>JAQNCA010049420.1:0-11955 GCA_029783725.1 Acanthurus tractus | reverse complement strand
TGCATACTGAGCTCACAAACTTGCTGCTGTGAGCTTGTATTGAGAAAATATCACTGAAGCCACTTCCCTGTGAAAACAAGTGTTTCATGGCATGTTACAGCTTTTTAGGTTTATAAATCAAGCGCATACTCCTAATATTGTCATTGTTCTGATTAATTTTTTTTTTTATGTGAATAAACGCACCTATATTGCATTCACCTTCTCCTCTTCATTGGAAGAAAAGATGTTGTGCAACAGTTTGGTGCCGATACCCGGGATGGTGAAGAAATGAAGGAATGAAAAGTCTTAGTTGCATAACAGAAAAGGAAAAATGTCTCTCATCTAAGAAAAAAGAGAACTTCTATCCGCTCCTCTGTGACAAACTCATGAGTAAGATTGATGATGAACTTGAGAAATCATGGATTAATGCCGACAATTTGGAGGAGATGTTGGAACAGCTGATCCAAAAGGAGGAATGTTTGAATAAAATAGATGCGGAGGTGGAGGAAGAAAGAAAGACGGACAAATTAGATCAAGAGGAAGTTTCAAGAGTATTAGAGTACAAAGAACACATAACAATGAGAAAGACCAAAATAAGAAGAGCGCTCAAAAGAACGCAAGGAGATGCAGTGTCTGTAACGTCCATTGAATCAGACTCTATGCATAATAATGTGAAACTGCCAAAACTTGTGATTAAAAAATACTCAGGAGATATCAGCCAGTTGCAGTATTTTTGGGGACAATTTGAGACGGCTGTGAATAATAATCCCAACCTGGCGAACACAGACAAATTTAGCTATTTAAGATCCTATCTGAATGGTGCAGCCTCTAATGTTGTTGCGAGTTTACCATTAACTGAAGTCAATTATGATAACGCCATTCCCCTGCTACAGAACAGATTTGGCCGGAAAGATTTGGTAATTAATGCACATATGACTAAACTTTTGAATCTTTATCCCGTTAAAAATGCCAGTGACATTTAAGAACTCACATATTTGTATGATATCTGTGAAATTCAGATTCGTAGTTTGGCTTCAATGGGAGTAGTTTCTGACAGTTATGGTAGTCTGCTGTGTCCAATTCTTATGAAACTTATACCTAAAGAGATAACTTTGGAATTTAGCAGACAAACTGAAGAGGATGATGTATGGAAGGTTGAGGAATATATGAACTTCATTCAGAAGGAAGTGGACAGCCGAGAGCGCACTGCAAACATGACCAAAAGCGCAAAGGAGCGCGCAAGTAAAGACCATGAAAAGGAACCGACGGATACATGGGAAAGGTGCACCAAAAGACGGAATATGATGACTGCATCTGCTCTTTATGCCTCCAGTCAAGTGGACAAACAAGGGTATTTTTGTGAGAAACACGATCACCTGTCCAGACAATGCGATGAAATGTCTGTGCCTGAAAAATGAGAAAAAATTAAAAAACAAGGAAGATGTTTTGTGTGTTTTGGAACAAGACATGTTGCCAAAGATTGAGAACAAAAGGCATTTCTTGTGAGAAATGTAAACGACGCCATCACAAAGCTCTGTGTAGCTATGGAAATGAATCTACAAAAGAAAATGAGCCAGCAGATGCAGTGATTTCAGTTTCTCCCAGTGAATCTAAAAGAGAGACCATTCTTCTACAGACAGTTTGGATAGAGACCCCAGTAAAACGCCAACTCACTCGCTGTTTATTAGACGGGGAAGCCAACAAAGCTTTGGACGACAAGACATCTCCCATGCGCTAAACCTTCCCAAGATAGGTGAGGAGACTCTAGTTACACATGTGTGGTCCGAATGTCCCAAAAAATATTATTTGTAATCAAGGGAAATTAAGACTGAGTAACATCAGAAACGGCCAAAGTGTAGATTTCGTCATTTTAGAAACACCTCGTGTGTGCTCCTCTATAATGAGAGTAGCAGGAGAAGAATTACGCAGAGAACTGGAGCGCAAAAACATGCAACTAGCTGACACAGCTGTGAGCGGAATGGAAATGCAGGAACTGGGAGTCCCAATCGGAGGTGACCATTACTGGGAAATTGTGTCGGGAAAAGTTGAGCGACTCTTTGAATCACTGGTTGCGCTAGACAGTAAGTTTGGCTGGCTTATCCAAGGCACTGAATTCACATTGGAAACGGAACACAAAGAGGTGGGAACTCTTCACGTGAGTGTTGGACGAGATGAACAAATAAATCACACATTGCGCTCCTTCTGGGAAACTGAATCCATCGGGATTGTCACAGAGTGAGAATCAAAGACAAGTGAAGAAAAGACGCTGCAGCTGTTTGAGAATTCAGTCCAGTTTAAAGATTCAAGATGTGAGGTGAGCTTAACGAAAGTAGCGTGCCTCTTTATGATCAGTACGCTGACATCATTCAAGATTATGTCAGTCAGGGCATCGTGGAGAGTGTGAAAAATACTGACACAGAAAATATCACGTACTATCTCCCCCAATAGAGCTGTCGTTAAAGAGGAGCGTTTAACCACAAAGCTCAGGGTGGTGTTTGATGCTTCTTCGAATGCAGCTGGTTGTCTCTCTCTGAATGACTGTTTAATGACGGGCCCGATTCTGAATTCTGACTTATTAAGTATTTTGTTGAAGTTCAGACAACATAAAGTGGCATTCATGGCTGATATCACGAAAGCTTTTCTATAGATCTCAATTAGAGAGCAAGACAGAGATGCATTAAGATTCCTCTGGTGAAACAACTTGCCAAAACCCCATGAAAAGGCTGAGGTAACCATCATGCACATGACCTGAGTACCTTTTGGCTTCATTTTAGTCATCATTTTAGAAAATATCAGCAACAATATCCCACTGGGACATCAATGATTGATAAATGTTTTTATGTTGATGATTTAATATACAGTGCTCCCAATATACAGGCAGCTGCCGACCTCTCTATGCAAGCCAAGAGTATATTAAAAGATGCAGGGATGAATCTGTGTAAATGGAGCATGAATTCTAAGGAGCTAAAAAACTTGTGGGATGGGAAAATGGAAAACATCGTGAGTGGAAATGTTGCAGTGAAAAATGACATGTTAAAAGTTCTTGGACTGACATGGAGAACTGAACAAGATTACTTCATTTTTGACTTAAGGAATATAATGGATCTTTTGGAAAAAAAAAAGGAACACGAAAAGAGGGGTGTTACAAGCTGCCGCGTGTATCTTTGATCCTATTGGATTTTTTTCTCCCTTCACAATGAAGTAAAATGTCTCTTTCAACAGATGTGGGAATGTGGACTTGAATGGGACAGTGAGTTACCTGAAGATTTATTACATCTTTGGCAGCAATGGTGCTCAGAATTGCCCAACATTAGCTCATAGATCAGCGTGAGCCCGTGAAAAAAGAAGTGCACGTCTTCAGTGATGCAAGTGAACGTGCATACAGCGCAGCTGCTTACCTGAGAGTCATCCCCGAAAAGGGTGAGTGCACAGTAACCCTTATCACATCTAAAACAAGAGCAGCGCAATATCTTAAAAAATCTTTATCTTTAAAAAAAACCCCCAAAAAACCAAAAAACAAAACCAGTCTTTGGAACAAATAAACCAACCCTTGCAGCAGTGGGGCAGGTTGGGGGGCACAGAGGGAGAGGGGGTTGAATACCTGCCGCATGATTTACCATCGTTAAACTCACAAAACTGCGACGATTATTTTCACTGGTTAGAACAGTCGTTGCAACAATTAAATCAACCCAGTGGGGAGGGGCGGTGGGAGGGGTGGGGGGCACAGAGGGAGAGGAGGCTGCAGCTTAGCCATTTGAGGGAGAGAGGCGTCACCGCTTTAACACTATAGAAACAAGGCACATGTTAAATCTACCTCCACCCGAAAGCGTCCCTGATTTTTCTAATTTTTACCTTAATGTCATGGAGGACTTTTGAAAGAGCCATCTCAAGAGGCAGAACGGGCAATGTGACACAGTTTGAACTGGTAGGCTAACAGTTGCGCAATCACGTACTAGTCAATCTCACAGAGGAAGATTATGATCCATTCTGTTTTTTCAAAACTTACTAGATAGGTTAATGCAATCTCACAGAGAGATTATGACTGACCCAAGCCTCGAGTTAGTAATGCAGCTGGTGCAAAACCCCAGAGGGGTCTGACCATGTACAGTTATCTTCAGCGGCTGCAGAAAAGAGTCCTCTATATGGACACCGACAGTCTAATTTATGTAGTGAGAGATGGGGAGACTCCCTTTGAACTGGGGGACCACTTAGGTCAATTGACGGATAAGTTGCAGGGGGACAGTATCCAGAGTATCCGGAGTTTGTGTCAGCCGGTCCAAAGAGTTATGCGTACCAGATCAGTGGTAAGAAAAAAGTAGTCATGCGAGTCAAAGATATCACTCAAACCAGGGAATGCTGTGAGCTGATCAACTTTGACAGCTTCAAGAAGTTGATTAAGGATTACTTGAAAGACTCAACAGAGTGCATTATTGAGGTCAACATGACTCGTGATAAAAAGGGGTTTCGCCTAAAAAAATCATCATTTCAAAAAAAGTTTAGAGGGGTGTACGACAAAAGATGCTTCTTTAAAGATGGCACAACCAAGCCTTTTGGCTTTTTGGTTTAGCTTTTTCTTCTCTAGCAGAGGAGGAAGTAATATCACAGTTTAATGATGTGGAGGAGATGATTTTGATCCCAGATTTTCTATGCCTTTTTCATGTATGATTGTGGGTGTCGGAAAACCTATTTTGTAAAACATGTGATGAATGCTACGCCTGACAACATTGTTTGGATTTATACTTCTTTTCAACCTATGAACACAGAACTGCAAAAGATGAATATACATGTTAAATTGGTCAAAGGACTACCTGATTCTTTTGAAGATGAAAACCTGTTTCCTCCTGACCAAAACCATTTGATTATATTGGATGATGTGATTTTCCAAGCTTCTGATCATCCTGAAGTGGTTAAAGTATTCACACAGTACAGACATCATGGAAACACTTGAATGTTTTTCATCAGGGCAAACACAGTCGCACCATTAGTCTGAACAGCAGTTTTCTGGTGTGGTTTAAAACCCCCGCAACAAATAACAGATGAAGATATTGACTCATCAAATCTTTCCCACCCTAAAGGCCTTTTTCTTAGAAAGTTATGAAGATGCTGCCAAGGATCAACACGGGTTAGGGTTAATCATCAACCATACACCCTGCTGCCCAGACCGATAAAGACTGAGGTTGGATATACTTCCTCACCAGTGGCCGGTAGTGTATTCACCCAAAACCAAGTAAGTCATGTCGGCGCTTTTAAAAGGAAACGCTTCCCCTTACTTAGAGCTCTGTTCCATGCCACACCTCGTAAACGTAAAGACATTCTCACTCACAGCTCCCCTGACTTCCTCCAAGCTCTGTGTAGTGGCTTTAAATCTTTTGAGAGGAAACATACCTCTGTCAAATTGTCAATAGAAAAAACTAAAAAAGAAGAAAAAAAAATATCAGACTACTGGCCATTAAAAAAAACAGTTTGAAATGCAAATGTCAGACTCTGATGAAACAATCGGGGGGGTTATTCTACCTCTGCTGTCAGCCGCCTAGCCTGTCCTCGGCCAGCTTTAGGGAGGAGTATTTGGAAGACAATGGTGAAGAAAAAAAAAGGTCTCCACCATGCCTAAAATGTTTCTCTCTTCACCTCATCAGTTTAGCTGCCTGACACGACCTGAGCCCTCCTCCTCTTCTTCTTCTTCTTCTTTTTCTATAAGGTAGGCGGTAAAAGATGATTTGGATGCAAGAAAGTAGGCTGTCATATATGAACTGGGATTGAGTCAGAATGAAAAGATGAAGAAATTAGATGGTCTGTTGCAAAGATATCTCACTTTGATTAAGCAAGGTCAGAAGGAGGAGCGGCGAGTAACACTGACTTTGCATCCAGACCCCACCAACCCCGAAGTTGAGCCCGAACACCCTGAACACGAGCAGAATGATGCTTTTGGTGAGATTTTATCTAACCAATCCCCGCGGGATTACAAAAATGCCGAGTACATCTTGAAAAAATTATCCCATGGCGATGCAGGGTGGAATTCAAAAGGGATAGTTTATTTATAAGGGGGCGAGCATAAAAGGCTCTCATATGATCGATTTATTTAAAAACCTCTCACTCCCCTATAAAAAAAAAACTCGAACCCAGACCAGAGGGGAGACAAAGTTTTTAAATATGGTTGGCCGAACTTAACATCCCCTTATCCTCAGTGAATAGTCCTCAAGCCTGCAAAGAATACAGTCGCCTCAAATCTGATGGAACAGATATCGTCTTCCCCGTTCCCACTCTGATGGGAAGTGAAAAATAATCCTCTTCCCGCGCTGAAGCAGGCCTGAGGAGGAAGAGGAAGACCCAAAAACTTACAAGAAAAAACTGAGACCTAAACCAAAAAGAAGAAAAGTAACTCTGTCCCCCCGTTGAATCAATTTTAAACCATAAACTTGTTATTTGAAAAAAAACAGACGTGTCAAGAACTTATTTTGTCTTTGAAGCATTTGTTTAAAAAAAGCATTCATTGAAATCGTTTTACAGCGTCTACGGACTTTTTTTGTAATTAAAATTGTTGACAATTTTTAAACATTTGTAAAGAACAGGCTACTTGACTGGAACAGGTCGAGTCTCTAATACAGCGATTATATTTTTTAACAAAGTCAGAAACTCAAAGGTCATTTTTTTTTATCACGTCCTCATTGTAGAAAGACAATACTTGTTCAAAAATTATCCACAGGCCCGTTGGCAGAGATAATAAATGCAGTGATGACCGCACACAATGGACAGCGTGTGTTGGAGCTGCCGGTCGTGGTAAAAGATGTTCTTCAACCTGTGCTGATTTTCCAGAAACCGTAAGATACTCGAGGGGTAATGATTAAATCTGGTGGGAATCCATAAGAGTCAAAAAAGGTGGCTACGCCTCCCTTTTCTAACATCAAAGCTAGCCAGTGTTCTCTGGGCCGATGTCCTTCGTGTGTGTTGATGATGAAATAGGCGGGACTTCTGAAGGAAGGGTTCAGTAAAGCTAGCTGATCACAGGCCCACACACCGGTAAATACATCTCTCAACAAACGGCCAAAAAACTTTCCAACTGATGATTATTCATGTCAGTAACAAACTACCAGCACCTGTCTTTCTGAGTTGATCTCCAGCATGGAATTGTAACAAGCGTAGACGATGAGATTGGAAGTGTGAGGAAAGGGTACTTTGAATCTCATCTCCAGTCTCAAACTGCCGCTGGAAGAAAGTGTATCCATTTTGAAATTCTCTGCGGTCGATGCTCAGAGGTAAATCTTTGAGGTGTCTCCCCGTGGCAGTGAACATGTTGCAAAACTTCCTGACCGAGGTCTTCGGGTTAAATCGGGGCTGAAAAGCCTTGGCAGGAACTTTTCGACTGTCCTGACAGAGGGCTAGATATTCCACGTTGTTGTGTATAAAATTAAAGGATGACAGGTCTCTTCTTCCAGTGTACGCGTTGTTGTATATCATCCCCAAAACCACATATTTTGGCATGACGCCCAGAAAAACAGGTTCTCCTGGTTGCATATCCGGGAATTCAGAAATATGAAGTGCGTTTTTATTATAAGGTGCAGAGGGTAGAGGGCGTTCCCCCTCAACAGGGTGGCTCTGTGACCCAGACGGACGGCTGGGGACATAGTCACTTTTTTGATAAACAGAGAGGCTCATGTTATTTTGAGACAGAAATTCGAATCACGGGCTCTCATCAGGCAGAAGGCGTCAATGGCTCGAGTCAATTTAATTCTAGTGTCTACCCAGTTCAGAAGAAGCCTTTCGCAGAAAAATATGTCGGTGTGAAGAGGACCCATGAGGTGTACTTTTGCAGAGTGAGCGCTAAAAGGGCTCTCTGATTTAATCCTTTGTTGGGCCCGTCGTTGACGATGATGGAGTCCGTAACCCTAGCCGTGTCTTTGAAATAAAGTCGCCGTAAACTGAGTTTTCAGTATATCTGTTGAATAGTTTAGCAGGGTTTCAATCATAGCTCTGTAAGGGTGTGTGGCGCTAGACTGGGATATCAGTCTATCCCCCAGAATAACATCACATTGGCTGAAAATAGTGTTGAGAGGATGATTGATTAAGCCTACAGCCGCGTCGTCAGCCAGGTTTGATCCATCGACGTTGGTGATTTTCACACACAGGTACAGTAAGGTGTCGTTGAGATTCAGGTACGAGTAAAATTTCTGTGCAAATCTTATCTTGGATAGACAACTTCACCACCATGAACTCGGATGGTTTCTGATGTAGAAGAGCTATTTTTTTAAAAATATAGTGTCCATCAAAAAATATCTGCGCTCTGGGTTGACTTCCTCCCTTTAGACCCGCCTCTCCAGACTGATTTTCTCTTTTCTGCCCTCATCCTTTTGTAGAAATTTGATCCCCGGGCGTTTCCTCGGTCTATGTGATAACACAGCAATGTCCCCAGATCCCTCTTGACTCCACTGGGCGTTACTGATCAGACTCTCCACTAAGCTTTTGATGACATCAGAGGCGATGTTAGTGGCAGCTGATTTTAGATGAGCTTAGATGATGTTAAAACCTTTTTTCACCAGAGGTGACATGAAGTGAAACAGTCTTGAGAATATGGATCCAATGCCTCGGCCACACATAACGGACGCCCCATAAAAACCGGGTAAACTACCTCCTACTTGATTTTCGTAGTCATTTACAAACCGGTGGACTACTAGTTATGAAGAGCAGGGTTTAAAGTAAATCTTCATGATACACTTTCTGTAGACAAAGTAGCGCACCTGTTGCAATCTGTTTTAACCCCAATGCGGATACTTTTAATGTTATTTTTCGACACAAGTATGTCATGGATTGTATGATATCTGATGTTTACCACCTCCTCTAAATCTCCCGTTACTTTGACCGTGCCCAGCAGCAGAGAGTAGCTGTCGCCGACCGCTTGATATTGCATGATGTCTGTATGTCTGTATAAACGTACAGATTATAAATGCCTGTTCTGAGATCGCAAGGGTAAGGGGTTGGAGAGAGTCCACCACTCGTCCACTTTCAAACCCAACATGTTGGCCAGGGGTGAAGTTTGAACTGACGGGAACCTTTGAAATTTGGTGATGTTGTTGTATGTGGCATCAATGCTGGAGTTGTACTTTTTTAGAGCGGGAATTAGCTGTTACAAGAGATCTTTGGGGCGGTCAAAATAACCTCCACAACCAAATTTCTAAATCACAAACAGTTGCTCTTCCTTAATGTTTTTGTTGAACTCTGGCTAAATGCGAGGGCAGATTATACCAAGTGTTGGGGTAGATGATTTCACACAGACCCACTGTTGGGATCTCACCATGTGAATAGAACAAAGAAAGGCCTTGCAGGCCACACCTTAGTGGGAAATCCGGCCTGAATCTGAGACCCCAGGAACTCAGATAAAGAGCAGAAACTTGACCTCCCCCAGATTTCACACCTAGGTGTGAACACAGACTATAAAAGCCACCTCTGCCCCTGCATTCTGTCTCTTCTCTCTTTACTATTTTCTTCTCTTCTCTCTTCTTGGCTCTTCTTGCCTCCTCTCCAGAGGAGCTTAGGTCTCTCCTCCTCTGAAGCCCTACAGGGCCGAGGACTCAGACAACTTCTCCAGCAGTCCTGCTCAATGCAGATTGCTGCTGCAGCAATCACAGCTGCCAGCTGAGATTTACAAGCAACGGGAGTCACAACCACAGTTAGACCAGCCTGTAACCCATCAGGAAACCTCACAAACCTGCAGCTCATTGGACTCAACATCGCAACAAGCCTGCATCTCCATGGACTTAACACAGCAACGCACCGAAAAGGACACCTTTTCCCTCAAAGGACTGGGTAACATAACTGGGCATAACCTGGCATAAGACAGCTAAGCAGAATGCTCGTCAACTGTTATCACTGATGCAATGATATTATTGGATGTATTCTTGAGCCATGTCTAGGCTTGGTTATTGTTAAGTTAGTTTACATTTCACATGCATATAAAGTCAGAAGCATATCCAGTGACTTGTATGTGAGTAACCTGTGTGAAACTAACCCCCCTCTCTTTGCCTGGCACCTTTGACACATGCGGTGAGCCTTACAAAGAAACCTTTAACCTCCCCACTAGCCGTGTGGTGTTGGCCCAACACCCACCATCCATTGAGCTCGATAGCCAGATCCACCGTGTAACAAGAAGGAGTGTTATTTTTAAGCAGCTCCTTACTGAACTTAGTGCCTGTTAGATCAGCCCCCAACTGATGCAAAGGTTTGGCCAGCTTGGCAAAGCCCTCAACAAAACGACATTAGTAGCTGGCGAAACCCAAAAAGGAGCGCAGCTCTGAGACATGACACGAGCGTTGCCAGTTGGCCACAGCCTCAACCTTTTTGGGATTGTGGAAACCCCTTGGGTTGAGATGACATGTCCCAAATATGCCACCTGCTGCTGGAAAAAGGCACACTTTTCCACGTTGGCTTTCAGGCCTTCCCTAAGGAGCCGACCAAGCACCATCTCCAGCCGCTGCAGATGTTGTTCAACAGAGGATGAAAAGACGATGATGTCATCGAGGTAAAGCAGCAGGGATTGACCCTGCTGGTCGCCAAACATTCTCTGCATCAGCCGCTGGAAGGTGCTTGCGGCATTACAGAGGCCAAAGGGCATTCAGTTGAACTCAAAAAGACCAAAGGGAGTACAAAAGGCAGTTTTGGGACGGTCCTGTTCAGCCATCTGCACCTGATTGTACTCGCTGGCAAGGTCAATGGTGGAAAACCAGCGAGCTGTGACAGTGTTAGTTTGAATGAACCTCACCGGCGCAGCGTTGCGGCAAGCCAAGCAGTGGAGTTACTCTCAGACTTCCCCCGGTCCAAACTGTGGCACAAATGATTAATAATTAGCCAAGAGGCGAACAAAGAAGGAGGAGGAGGGAAAACAGACAACATCAACTTACCATGACTTACAACTTACCATGGTGCGCATACCTGTACACTTAAGGAAGAGCGTGCACCACGATGGCCAACACACCAGACAATGCTCCGGTGCATGCACAGCCACACCACAATGGCTCCTCCACCTGCACCGGCCACACCACGCCATGCCACAGAGAAGGGAGAGAAGGGAGAAGGCGGCGGATGGAACCAGACCCATATATAAAAGGTATGTGGCACCGCCCAACAATCAGTAGGAAAAGAAACCACAGCACTGCACTAGGAGGGATGAGGAACAGCGCACCTGCTAAATATGTTCGTTTTTAAGCTTGTTAGTTGTTCTGTTAAGTTATGGTTTAAAGACTTGCAAAACTGAAGGGAGTAGCTTCCACAAATCTTCCTTTTAAACTATCTCTGCAAGCATTCGTTATTATTATTATTATTATTGTATATGGAATTTATTTCCACACTGTTACTGAGAGTCCTTTTTTAAATTAAATAACTCATTAATACAGGTGTTTAAAGTTAAATGAACTGTACTGGTTGTATTTTTGCAATGTTACTTTGGTATTTTTTTCTCTTGCCAAAGCAATAAAGAATATACAATTTAGATCAGGGGTGTCAAACGTACGGCCCGCAGGCCGGATCAGGCCTGTGAACAGGTTTGATCCGGCCCGCTTGATGATCTTGCAAAGTATAAAAAATGAGCTACAATTTTTCAATGAAAGAAACTGCTGTTCTAAATGTGTCCACTGGATGTTGCAATAACAATTCGGTCAGGCAAGTAAACTGTTTATACCGGACTGAGCAAGAAGACCAAGGAAGTACAACTAGTCCGGTGCCACCTTGTGTTCTGCCCGCCGTTTTACATATTGTACTTTGAAAATTACTTGCTTTGGCACCCTTGTTGCCCAAAAATGTCTCTGTCAAAAAAGAGAAAAGTGGATGTAGAGTGCAGAGTGTTACAAGAAAAATGGTCATCCTCCTAATAATTCGCGGAAGTGAATGGGAAAGCTGTGTGTTTGGTGTGTTCAAGGCATGTTTCAGTGCTGAAAGAATATAACCTTCGTCGCCACTATGAGTCTCTACATGCCGACAAATCCAACACCT
>JAQNCA010049410.1:0-11956 GCA_029783725.1 Acanthurus tractus | reverse complement strand
GTTGAGAGATGTGAACTAGTTTGTTTGCAGCACACTTCCAGCTGTCGTCAGGTTGAATTTCCATTACGCGTGACAAACGTCTTTGATCTGACATCAGATGTGACGGGACAATTAATATAGATACACATGTATATCCTGGTCCACATGGTTACATTAAATAGTGGTTGCTGTGATTGTTTATTGCATTTAAATGTGCCTGGCACTCTGGAAACCTGCCTGTGAGGTTTTGATGATGTGCGCACTGCATGCCTGTATAAAGCCAAATTACCACTACACCGGGCGAGCCTCGCTTGCGCCGAGAATAGACCAGGTTGGAGCTGGCGAGTTTTCAGTGCACCTTCTGCACAGTATTTTGGCACGTAATTGTCACTGCGCCAAGCTGAATCTGTGGACACCTCCCCCTGGTGTGCCACCATGCCTATCTCGGCGCATTACGGTCTACTAAATTGCCAAATTGGCTGTGCATGGTGGTGCGCCGGACGAAATTACCACTGCGGGTGGTGTGCCATGTGCCACCTTAGGCTGCGCCACAAAATTAGAGCCCCTTGTATGTTTTGAGGGTAGGACTCGGTCAGAGAGGAGTCCAGATGAGACTGATTATTTTGACTGACCATTCCTGCCTGGTACAGTTTACTCAGTGGAAATGATGGCGTTTCGTATTTCTAACCAAATGTGATAATGACCTTTTTTCATCATTTCTAGAGAGTTTGCCAGTTTTGAACAATTAACATTCCCCCAGAATCTGTACCCTGAGTGATGCCATTTAGTTTTGTTGATTGGGCAATAACTTTCTATAGTTATAGGGACAACCAGTGGGGGTCATCCCCTTTACACCAAGTTTCCTGCAAGGTAACAATATCAATGTCCTTTATCTTGTCTAAAAAGTCAAGATTCCTAATTTTTAAACCAAATATATAAAAGTGTAAACCCTAAATGTTTCAAACAGAAATGCTGAGATTTCTTTGCAATTATAGCGGAATGCTATATTTATTTTATATATTATATTAATTTATAAAAATAGAGGAAAAAAACATCTGTTTTAGATTAATAGACAAATATTTTGATTCACTAAATTATGCATTTTTTTAAATAGGCATAGACTTTTTATGTCTGTTTGTATACCTTTCATTAAGGGACCACTGTTTGCACACCACTGGCTATGATTGTGGCCCATAAGATGAAAGCATCAAGTACTCACCATGTCCAGGGTGGCTCTTAGTTCACTGTGGGCCGGGCCTGCTGTTCTTCTGACCACATCAGCATGGGATAGTTTGCCTGACTTGATCTGTTAATGCTTCTAATGGGGGTGGGAGTGTAAAAGGTATGACAGACAGTTTGACTCTTCAGTGGCAGTCAAAAGTGTGACTGATGCTTTCCTGAGGTCTGTGCTGCAGTGGTGGTTGCTGATAATACTGATGGGCCTGTGTTTGTAGACTCTCCTTAGCATGGTGTTGGTAGTTCCTAAAAGGTGCCTCTCTGTTGTTGTAGGCATGAAGTTTCCTGTTTTGCTCCTCCTGTGCATGTGCCTGTTCAGTGTCTTTCAGTGTCTCAGCAAACACTGGAGCAGCTTTCTTTAGAAGGTGGATGTGAACACAAATATCATGTACAGTGAGTGAGGGGTAGGAGGCTATGTGACCATTTAGCCACAGTTTACAGAAGACAGGATGATGAGAATATGGAGTGTCAGAAAAGCACAAAATGCCAAACATAGCTTTACAACGCTGCACGAACGGGAAGCAAGGGGTCAGCTTGTGAGCATCAGGTGTGGGTAACTGACGGTATGAGAGCAAAAAGAAAAATGACAGTCAAAGGAGAGCTGAAGGTACCATTGGTTCTCCGAGGCTCATAGCTCAAAAAGTACAAGTCAAACAGCAACAAAAGTTATATTGTGTGAAAGAGCATACATTTTCCTAAGTTTTAATATACAAATGATGTATGGAGTAAAAGTTTGAGGGAAAAAAAATTTGTTTGAAAGATTTCTGAAACTCTTAAACTGCTGTACACTCTGAAGTCATGTGACACACACTGGATCCGTGCAATGGATAGCAGTCCATGCAACGCATTATAAAATCTGGAGAGGGGCAAAAAAAGGATAAAACTTGAACTGTAATATTCCAAAAACTGTACAAGATACTGAAAATCTGAATCATACTGTAAATTTCTATGGCTTCTCTCTTGTTTAAAGTTGGAATGGTATCTGTAGCATGAACTATGTGAAAGCAGTAAGGTTTCAAAGTGGGTTGGCTATGAAGAGCATTTAAAGCAAATTCCCCCCAAAAAAACTATTATAAAAAAATTTAAAAAGTATAAATATTATAAAAAGTATGAAGAGCAGAAAAGAGAAAAAATCAACTATCAAAATGATGTTCTTAAAGAGACATTTTGATAGTTGAACAGTGTCTGTAGCACAAAGTATGAAGGAGTTAAAACATTGCAAATAACGTATGTCATAACTTTTTTCCAAGTGTCCCAGTCCCATAGAGCTGTCACTTTCTGCCATGACGAAAGCTCTGCACACAAAAATGTCATCACTGTATACAAACACAAAAAAGTCATTACTGTTACTACATGTCCATCATGCACTATGTTATTGACTTTGACTCTTGCTACCATAACATTAGCTTTCTGGCTTACAGCCAAGCTAAAGGGTTCAGTTGGCTAAGCAGAATAGTTTATTACCTGTTGTAACATCGACTCTTTGACCAATCCTATTTATCAGAGTACTTATCTACATTTTCATTACATATGAAACAAAATGGAATTGTAATTATTTTACCAGTTATTAGTCAAGCTGCTAGAGAAACAGAATTGTTGCCTGTTAAAAACTTTATATTTTGACTGCAAAACACGAAGAAAATGAATTAGTTGTCTAATTAATTATTTGTTTGACCATGGCAAAAGCAAGACAATCAATACATTGGTGTGTGTTAAATGGTTTTAAAACACTTCCCCCATATTCTGCCTTAAAACCGTTTAACACGCACCAACTCATTGATTATCTCTTACTTAAGTTTCTGTTAAGGGCCATTTTACAACAAATGTGGTCATAGTATCAAATATGGTCATAGAAATTTATACATCTAAATATTGTGATCTTTTTATTAATAATTAATAACAGAAATATATTTTCTGCAAGATTTGGGTGATGTGTATTGTGTGTGTTGTCAGCTGTGACTTTTATGTGATGACATAACAGCTCGATATCATCAGATACTAATTTATAGACTGAGAGTGTGTGTGGTGTGGTTGGTGATACTGTCACATTCCCTTCACGTATTTTATCCTGTTGTATAGGGGATGAATATAGACATAAGGGCCTACATGTGCCAGGGACACAAGTTGTGCAAAACAGAGTCAGAACAAGAAGTCAGACACTGAAACAGACAAAAGAATCCAGCACCACATCATGAAACAACATTATTGAGGCGGACAAGTGACAGGATGGACAGGTAGTCTGATTACTGATGATGCAGAGGAAAGGGTGAGACAGAAGAGATAACACCAGCTTAACACCAGTCAAACCAACACTACTGGAAAAAAGGGGTCATATGGGATGAGTCTTTACAGTATGACTCTGCTATGGTTGTTTGATTTAGCTGACTTTTTTAATTGCTTGCTGATGAAATGACTTATTTAAAGCAAAAGGTTACTTGGTCATGTTTTAAAATCTCCAGTAAGCTGTCCGCACTAATAAAATATAAATATAATGACAAATAGGAAAATCAGCAAAAAGCAAAATATTGTTTATCAAAGATAAAACATGACTATATACCACAAACAATGACCAGTCACAAAAGACAATGGCAAAAAATGCAACACAATGTCCCAATTGGAGGTTATTGTTTTGAAAAATGGGAGACTAAAGATACCAGTTAGACAAAAATTGGTGTTGATTTTCAGCTCCAGGTTTAGAATATTTCAGTAAAGCAGGTTTAAAAACTAAAAGAGGATTGAGAATTGAGAATGCAGCAAAGATATTATTGATTTCTACCAGTGATGGATTTAAGAGTTAAGTGATATTTGCTAGTCCTTCACTGTTTTTTAGTTTTAGTGTAAGCAAGTAGTTTTGGTTGTGTACTGTTTAGATAATATTTTTTAAAAGTCTTCTCTATGTGAGAGTTTGCAATTGAGGTGTTTTCTGGTTCCAGTATGTCTTTTTTTTTAATATGCTGCAGTCTGGATTTGTTTTAGATAAAAGTAAATTAAATTGTTTTATCCCTGATTTATCCCTTCAATGCCTAACAAAAGATATCAGGATCATTTACTGATGATTTGTGATTGCAATAAATTCAACTAATTGTTTTTTTTTATTCTTCTAAAAAGTTTTCAGTCTGCAGCAGTAAGTATGCCATGTGCTGCACATCTCTGGTAGAAAGAATAGCTTTTTACTACTGTGATCCTGCAGAGATGTGGAGCAATCCAAAATCTGTCAAAATGTATCATTAAACTGTGAAGAGACAAGACAAAACAAGTTTGTAGCCCATTTTCTCAATATACTAGATGCCAGATGTTCTCTTGATTTAGTGATCCTTGTTTCATTCAAACTATGTAACCAGACTGCATTAAAATAACCCCTTTTTTATTAGAAAAAAAATCAGATAATTTAACTGTTGTATTAGTTTAGTAGCTGAGTAGTAGAATTCAGCACCCAATGCATTTGGTGCTTATATGGAGACAAATGCCATTTTAGCCTCATTTACTACTGTTTTTATGTAAGCAGCTCTCCCCTTATCATCTTTGCCAGATCCCAGATCAGCATATTAAAAGGCGCATTCAGCAAGAATTATTTAAATGTTGCCCATACCATGATAGAAATGGCATGTTTGTCATGAATGTGTAAGAAAAGGCAATGATGCCAGCAAGAGATGATCAAAAAGGTAAATACAGCTGAAAAAGAAGGTGGTTCCACTAAGTCCATTTCAACACTAGCCTCCACCCTATCACCTGGTCCCCTCATGCTTCTCTCTCATTACTCTCATTACTCTATTTAGCATGTCTTTGTCTTCAGGATGGGATTCTTGCTGAACATGTAAAATGTGGGACAGAGTGAAGATTTTTTTCACCACGGACACAGTTTTTGATTTAAAAAAAAAAATCACAAATATCATTACTTGGCGTCAGTGAGGTCTTAAGACTCTTTAGACAAAATTTTTGGTTGATCAGGTTAGGGTGGAAAAGCCAAGAGAAGCACAACCTGAAATAAAACATTCAATTTCCTACTGAGAGTAGGTAGAGTTTAACCTTAAATTATTATTGGCATATATATTTCAGAGCTGGACTCTCATCAAAAAGGGTTAGTTTGGAGTTTGCACTCTTATTAGACTGCGTACATAAGGTTTACAACGATGAAATGTTTAAAATCACACCATTCAAAATCTACACAAATCTTGGATAACTTTTCATCTTCAAATATTTTCTGTTGGCAGTGCAAGTTTCAGGTGGATTGGGCTTAGGCCCCAGGAGGAGTTTAAGGTACAATACATGTAAATGGCCACTTTAAAACTAAATTCAAAATGGCTGACTTCCTGTTAGGTTTAGAAGCTTTTTTGTAAGTCTGGACTTGATACATTTGTTTCTGAATAACCCAAGTACCGTAAATGTGCTCAAGCTCAAAAAAAGAAAAAGCAAGTCTACTCCTCAGGAAAACATCAGGGTCGTCACACCCTTGAGGTATTTAGGCCCTAATGATATTTTTTAGATAATAGTAATCAATTAGAGCTCAGAGATCAAAGAGTTTAAGTACTCACAGTGGATTTGCTAAGTTGAGAGTCAGAAAAAAACACATCATTTTCATCATACAACTTAAGTCACCTTGTGGATGTAAACAAACCAGTATTTGTACAGTGTGAGTGGATGTTGTGTGCACCTGTCCTCCAGAGATGCTACTTATTTTTTCAAGCTATTTCAGTATTTCACCTTGTTGCATTGTGGTATCACTCTGAATCAGTACCTGCACTGATCAAATGCTGTGTCTCAATGTCCTCAGAATGTTCGGATAGGATCTCTTTTTATCGTCCTCAGTTCGCTTTCGAATCTTACGTTGACAAGTAGATTCCATATACTTCACTGTGAGCTGGCACATGAAGGTCTCACTGTCACCAGCTTCTGGTTTATTTGAAATTTCTTTGGTTTGTGATTTCGTAATTGCGTCGACATTAGAGTATGTAATGCAGGCTGAAGTTGTCGTTTCTACTTCAAAGTTTGATAGACTAAAAAGTGGTCATATCCCAAGGTTTTTCTGCAGCTAAGAAAGTGGAGTTTTCACTGAAGTTCTACTCTGCAAGAAGTTCTATACTTTAATTATGTCATGTAATAAGGAATGAACGAGATCAATAAAAACTGAGTAAAAATCTGTTGTTTGATGTAAACCATGAAATAGGATTAAAAGCCTGAAAAGCCAATTAAAAGAAATTGCACCTTGTTTTTTTAAACTTACAACTAATAATTATATTTTGTCTTCTTTTTCTTCTTCCTCTGATTTACTCCATTCAGCTGTAGCCATAAGTGCACTTTACCAACTGCACAGATACAGGCACATAATCATGACACACGCAGCATATTACACTTTTCACAAAAAGTATAATCCCTATGTATCTCTTCCACCCACAACTAAATGCCGTAACACTTTGCTTTTTCAGCTTACTTAGTGTTTGTGTGTTATTGTGTGTGTGTCTGCCTGCCTGTTTGTCTGTCAAGTGATTTATCCACTGTTTTCTGTCTCAGGTCTGATCACAACAACGTCAAGAAAACTGGACCGTGAACAACAAACAGAGCATGTTTTAGAGGTGAGAACAGTGTGTGTGTGTGCACGTGTGTGGGTGCACGTGTGTGCATGTGCGTGTGTGCATGTGCGTATTGGTGTATTTGTGTGTGTGTGTGAGCGTATGCGCATGTGTGTATTTGTGTGTGTTTAATGCTCTTGTCATGGGTGGAAAATGACAGATCGCTGCTTTAAAGAGAGTAAAGTATTCTGTTCACATTATGAGTCTTTGGTGGTGTAGTACCAGCACCAAATCTGCTGCCATAACATTAGATTATAATGCAGCTGAAGAAGCTAAGTGACTTTTCAACTCCTTCACACTCCACACACAAATTAATTGTTATAGCATGGCATAAAAGGGCTTCAGCTTGCATTTCATTGTTCAACCCTTTATTTTGTATCGATAAATGAAACTGGAAACAGGACAGTAATGTAGGCTAGGATATAGACCAGTTAGATTTCCAATAATGTTTTTGAAACAAGTTGAGAGTCTTTGCTTATTTTGTTAAATGAACAGATGCCATAAAGACATGTTTTTTCTAAAACAATTTCAAAATATTCCTCAGGCCTCCTTGTTTTGCTGGACAGAGGACTCACAGGATAGTTCATTTGCAGTCTTTTCTTAAAAAATGAAAACCGGTGACAATGGTCATTAAATGTTAATTCCATAATTTTGCATTGCATTTTTGCATTAAATGACAATGGTCATTAAATGTTAATCCCATAATTTTGCATTTTAGTCAAGTGTGTGTGTACACACTCAAACCGACACACACTGTTCGCGGGTGGTAACAAGCAAGTCCGAAAATGAGTGTGACTGTATGTTGGTATGTTTATAATGAACCAACACACAACAATGTGAACCTGATTTTGTTTGACTCTGCCCTAAGTGAAAATAGGAATATGACCTTGCACGACATCTCATTCATTTCATTCCTCTGTTTATTGATGTGTCAGCATTTTTCACGGCTCAAATTTGTGAGAAGCTAAGCTATAAGTTATAAATTGTCAGGCTTTTTAATTTATAAGCAATTTCAAATGGTTATTTTTGGATGGGCCACATTAATCATGGTTGGGCCTTTTAATTACTCAAGTTAGTAAGCTGCTGTTTACCTCACTAAAACAGAAAAGACGTAATATTTCTAGAAGTTGTTTAGGGCAAATGTTTATAATTATTTCTTTTTTCTGAAATGTTTTCATTGCTTGCCTGCAACAGCTCTCTCTCACTGTTTGTCAAAACCAGACAGAAGCACAAGCAGTACAGCCTTTCAGTGCCATTAAAAGTCTGTATTTATGCAACATCAATATTGATAATGATAAAATAAAAGTTAAATCTACCTTTACAGTGTTCTCCAAAATCATGCTTTAGCCCCACCTGAATTGTCACAAGAGGCTGAATGTGTTGTTTTAGTTACTTGAAGTGCAATATGCATGGATTTTTTTAAAAGAAAAGTCTAGGATGGACCTGTTAAAAAGTGGGTGGGCTTTTGTCCACTGGGCTAACCCATAATGCCTGCTCTTGACAAGACCAAAGCTTTTGCATTAACTGTTGATGCAGAATTTATTTTTGTTATCAACAAATAACAAAACTCGTTTATCTTGTCATCTCAAGAAGACAAGCCTTGTGATTTGGTGATAACACATAAATTTATTTTGTTATCATTAAATATATACCGTTATCACAAGATAACAGAATGAAAAGGTATAACAGCAGCAATCCTTGGCTTTGAAAGTGTTAGTATTATTAAGTAATTTTATGTTTAGGGCAACATGCTCATTGGTCGGTTGTTGGGCTTGAGTTTGCCTTGTTATGCTCTTAATATATCTTTTGAGCATGCAGTACCTTTAAGATTATTCTAGAAAATATTCTGGACAGTATTTGTTTTGGTTTTGCATTGTTGCAATAATAACAAACATACATTTGTATAAAGCAAGCATATTTGTCCAATATCATGTTGCTAAGAGTATGAAAATTTTTAAGTATACCTCTAAGTCACATTCAGAACAGAAAAAAAATAAAAGATTAATTTGCAAAAAATCACGAGTTAACTATGAATGATCACCTGATTAATTGTGATAAAATATTTCAATCAAATATAAAATTTTATTTAATAGCTGCTTGCTTAGTGAAGTGTCATGTGTTGTGGCAACTGACACCTTACTTTGAATTTTGATTGGCTTTATCCATACTACATAACATGGATCAGGGAATAGCCTTGTCCTTTCTTTAGTACTGCTCTGCAAAATTCAGCATATATAACAGACTTAATTAACAGGATTTAGTACAAGTAAGTCTATCTTTAAAAATTAACCAATTTATAATGGGTTAATAATTACTTTAATGAGGCAGCAATCAAATATATTTGCTACATAATCTGTAGGATACTTCTGTCTTAGTATGAGGGTTGTCAGAAATACACAGCCTTTGATTCAGTAAAGGTTTAATCCATTAAAAACAATAAAAAAAATGTGCACATGCCTCCAATCTGAACTGCTTTTTCTCTCAAGTGACAATTAGATGGTGAACAAGGCAGTTCTAACAGTTTTCCTCACCTGTTCTGACCTTGCACGAGTGGGCAAAACTCCTGCTCTTAACTTTTGTCGCCAACAAGGTCTTAAGTTTGAGTTAAATTGCTGGAGCAAAACGATAAACAGGTAGATCTCAGTTGTTAGGCTTACACAATAGAGAGACCAAAAAGTTAAAAAAACTGTGATGCATTTGTTTGCAACCATGTACAGAGAACAAACGTCAAACTGTGATGCTATGTGTATTTAAAGTCGACAGAGACCATGTAAGTAAAACAAAGAAAGGCCTTAACTTTGTACTAGATGAAACCCTTAGGAATTCAGGTAAAGAAAAACTAACTTAACCTCCCAGAGTCCCCCTGCTTTCACACTAAGTGTGAACTCAGTCAATACAACCCATCTCTGCCCCCTTATTGCACTTATATTAGCAGCACTACAGGGCAGAGGTTGCAGTCCTCTTTCCTTTTCTACTCTTTCTCTTCCTCCAGCCCCAGAGCAGGGATCAGAGAGACTCTTTTTCTCTCTAGCCTCCACTCAGAGGTGTAGGACACAGTCCTTGCTCCCTTCTCAGTCCCTAGAGCAGGAACTCTTCAGACAACTTCTCTAGCAGTCCTGCTCAATGCAGATTGCTACCAGCACTCCTTCTCTTCAAGAGCAGCTACACAAGAGCCTGCTGAGGGATCAAACAGGAGTGAACAAATTAAGTTAGCACCAGCGGCCAGGAGGTCTGTCATCTCAAGCCTGCAGCTTAATGGACTTAGCAAATCAATGCACAGAAAAGGACATCTTTCCCCTCCAAAGACTTGATAACATGGCTGGGCATAACCTAGCATAAGATAGCACAGCGAAGCACAGAACTGCTTAACTTTTGTCACTGTTGCAGTAGGATGTATAGGATGTGTTCTTTGAGCTTTTTGTCCAGGCTTAGTTATTGTTAAATTCATTGTGCATTTCACACACAATGGATTGGATGAACATCCTGTAACTTGCATGTGAGTAACTTGTGTGTAACTAACTCTCCTCTCTTTAACCTGGCACCTTTAGTTTACATGCGTAGTCTTAAACAAAGAAAGCTTTTTATTTCCCCAACTAGCCATGTGGTGCAGGCAGCCATCTTTGATTCAGTTATCTTTGTTTTAGATTCTTTTGTTTAGGCCTTGTCGTCCTAAACACCATTTGAGTCAGCCATCTTGCCTGCCAGCCGGCCAGACAGACAGACAGACGCACGCACGCACTCCCACGCCCACGCCCACGCCCACGCCCACGCACACGCACACACACACCCACGCGCACACACACACACACCCACACCCAAACACACACACATACACGCAGACGTGCGTACATCTGCTTATTAGATTAGATACAGGTTGGCACCTTTTAGTGAAGCCACCTGCCATTAGTGAGTGAATGTGTTTGTGAATGGGTGAATTTTGACTTGTGTAGTAAAGTGCTTTAGGTAGACAATGGTCAAAAAGCACTCGAGGGAACAGGTTCAGTCTGGCATTCTTAAAGGGACATTCCATCATTGGTCACATCCTCCAGCAATTAATTGGAACATGTTATGTGTGTATGTGTTTCATGAAATTTCTCACTGTGTTCTTCCCTGCAGGTATTGGTGTCAGATGGTGGTCCTAGTCCAAGGCAAAGTACAGTGTGGGTGATGGTTCAGGTCCTAGATGAAAACGATAACAAGCCCACATTTCCTGAGAAGGTCTACAAGGTCAAGCTTCCAGAGAGAGAGCGGAGAAAGAAGGGCGAGCCCATCTATCGAGTGTTTGCCTATGACCACGATGATGGGCCCAACAGTGACCTCTCCTACAGCATTGTGGATGGCAATGAGGATGGGAAATTTTATATTGACCCCAAGACAGCAGTTGTATTCTCACGCAAAGCCTTCACTGCAGGCAGCTATGACATTTTGACCGTAGGTACACTTTTATCAACAATTAAAATGTTTGTTGAAGCTTCTATTTAAATTATTTTTAACCAGAAGTTTTAGTCAGTGAATTTATGTCGTGTTTGAATCCCAAACTAAAACTAAAGCTAATGCAAGAAATACAGTCTTGCTACCTTGCCAAAGTCATGTTTTCTGTGACAATGATAGAGGGAAAAAGCAGGCTGGACTACACCAGAGAGACACACAAGGGCAGGCTGATGCAGAGAAACAGGAAACTAAGATTTGGTAACCCAAACACATATCAAAACATAGGCAGCAAAACAGAGAGAAGTCCACACAGAGAAATGTAAACAGATGAACTGTAAAAAGGATTGAAGTGCATCAACCTATTTTTGTGACTGTGTTCTACTTTTTTATATGATCATGAGAAACTGTCTTAAAAAAGAACATCCTAGTCTCATTTTAAGACATTATTTATTAATTCAATTCAATTCAATTTTAAAATGACCTATAATCGTATATTTCCAAAGGTCTTTGATTAAATGTTCACAAAACAAACCTGGAACCTGAGGCCTGTACGATCAAACAAGTTCAATATACCTAGTATATCTTTCTAAATTGTCCAGCTGTAAATAACTTAACAGCAGTAATCCAGCTAAGTGGTTCTTTGCTGTGTGTGTGTGTGAGAGTGTGTGTATAATATAATATAATATAATATAATATAATATAATATAATATAATATAATATAATATAATATAATATAATATAA
>JAQNCA010049263.1:0-11965 GCA_029783725.1 Acanthurus tractus | reverse complement strand
GCTCCAAAACTCACCAAATTTGGCACACTCATCAGGTCTGGCGAAAAATTTGATAAAATGGAAAAACTGACCCCCAATGTGCAAAAATGTGCTCTGTAGCGCCATCTAGGCACACAAAAACGCCTACTGCGGCCAACAGGAATGTCGTAGAGAGACGGGACAAAAACCTAATTGTAGTACTCATCAAGACCTACAAATACCGTGCTGACACCTCTCGGCTAAAATCAATAGGCTCTCGGATATTTGCATTTCAAAATGATATGAAAATGGTGTTTATGGCCAAAATTTCACTTTAGAACAAACATCTTCTTCAAAACCGTAAATGACAGTGCCTTCAAAAGCTAATAGATGACAGAGGACACAGTGCTGAACCCAACAACTTCTCAAGTTTGAATTTGTAATGAAGCGTTTAGATTTTACAAGCCCTTAAACTAGGAGTGCTCCTCTGTGTCCTTCCATTAAAGTCAATGGGAACAAAAGGGAGCAAACAGCACATGTGTCAAACTCAGGCTCCTACAGTCTAAAGTATAAGTCTGACAGCTTTCAAACCTGCACCAATGGAAAGAGGACGAAATAACCTTGTAAAATATGCTATTTTATGCAATTTGATCAACTTTGAGGTACTTTTCAGGAGGTTTTCTAAAATGCTCTCCTCTCTGTCTGTGCTCTGCTCATCATGTGACTCACTCTGAGCAGCTTGCAATACACACACATTATAAAACCTGAGAAGGAGCAGAGAAAACTCTAAAACTTAAACTGTGATAACTAGAGATCAAAGTCTTGTGACTCATTGAAAATTGGAATGAGGTCTGTAGCTAAAACTATGTTGGCCCATTGGAAGCACAAACAGGTGTGGGTTAGATCACTTTCTCCATTGGATTGCATTAGAGAAAAAGCTTCACTGCGCCACTCATGTGATAAGTGTGATCCTCTACTTCCACCTTGTGGCCGTAATAGGATTTTTTTTTTTTTATATGGAGCTTGATTGGTGCTGTCGCTCTCTTTCCACAAGGTGGTAGCAGAACATCTCTCTCTAAGCTCCGAGCACTGTTAGGAGTAATCTTCTTACTCTAATTGCTATCTTTGTTTTCCCTTCTGTTGCTGTGCAGTTCCTGTGGATGTTAGAGAGACAAACTTGAATTTGTCAGTTGTCAGTTTGCCAGTGTAATATATGAAAAATAAAGCTTTGCAAGGGTTTTGAATTACTTTTATCCTAATACAGTGAACCCTCGCTATAATGCGGTTCACCTTTCACAGCTTCGCTGTTTCGCGGATTTTCTTTTTGCAATTTTGCATGCTATTTTTTATAGCGTATGAACGCACATTGTGTTCTGCGTCCTGAGGTTTGAACTTTGAGAGTGTTTAAACAAGAGAGAAATGTGAAATGTTAATGTCTGTCTGAGAAAAGTTTTTAAAGTGTGTGGTGAGGGGTTTTACAGCCTTAAAACATGTATAATAATTGTAAATAATAAAGCCGACTACTTCCCGGTTTTCGCCTATCGCAGGTTCTTTTAGGAACATAACCCCCGCGAGGGTTCACTGTTGATGACTATAATTATATGACCAATGTAAAAACACATATCAGCAGATGAAATAGTTAAAATGCATTTATTTGTAAAAAGCTTCAAGGAAAGGTATCAGTGATTTTATTTTGAAGATGAACTTATGGAAATGTTAATTATCATATAGCGCTTTTACATTAAAGTTACTGGAACTACATTAAAATTAAAAAATAGACCGCAGACCCAATATTACAGCGGTGAAAGCTGGCGTCATCCGTGCTAGGAAATACATAAGGGAACATTGTTTTTTTTCCTGTAAATGTCTACATTTTGAATCGATGTCAGGTCAGTGTTGAATCGAGGGGCGTTTGATTTTGCACATGGATCAACTTGATCGGCTGTCTGTTATTTACTTTCAATCTGTGAGTGCAGTTATGTTCAGGCCTGCCTGCATGAGAGAAGGAAGGCACGTATGGTGTAACCCATATTACTAAGCCTTCAGTGTGAGACAACAGTGAGATACACACATTAATATTTTAGTAATGATCAAACTGATATTTTCCCAAAAGAAAATAAAATCACAGTTCATAAACACACGAAAAAAGCGCTATCACGTCTGACTATCATTTTAAGATTATCATTTTAAATAAGGTCTATGTAGTTATTTTTTACTCATTTGTGGAGTTTCAGGAGACATTGGGAATGAAATAGTGGTAAATCAGTGAGTTAACATGATTATCTTGCGATAATGTTACATACCGCAGACGTAATGCGGTGCTTTGTCATCCAATCAGAGCCTGTCTATCAGTGCGGTGCTAGATATTTCTTTCCACGACGCAAAGAGGCCAGAGCGAAGCACGTAGTATCCCGTTAATGCTAAATTCGTGGTGAATTCTGCTGAAAAGCTGGATATTTTGTGATGGACAATGCTGGAGAGATGGACGTTCTGTTGTCGGGTGAAGGATATGGCTTCATGTAGACGGAGAGACTCTGTGTTGCTGTAGCAGTGCCGCGGATAAGGAAAAAAAACGTAAGTTTAGCCGACCTATGGTTAACCACTTTGTTTGCTAGCTGCGTGAATCTTGATAAAATCGAGCTGTTGTGCGTAGCCTAATAAGTGAAAATTACTATTTATATTTATTCCCATGTTACCTGTCTCTTATAAGTGGATGAAGAAACTACCGGTGTGAGCTGTGGGTTTTTACCAGTGTGGATTCAGAGTGGGTTTTACTGCTCGTTAATGTAAATGTAGTGGCTGAATCCGACCAATGTGTATTGTCGTAAGGCTTAAAGCAAGCATTTCTAAGGGTTCTGAGTATAATTGTCCTTTATTACTGTTCACAAAATGGCTAATTCATGTACCTAGGTGCCATGTAATGTGTAAACTTGACGGTGTGTAGCGTCAGTGCATTGTACGTTCCCGCCCTGCCTGTGTGTTTTTAAGCATAGTGCTGGTAACAGTGTTGCGGGCAGCTGAAACATTGGTCGGAGAAGTTAATTAATGCAGTGATGTTCATAAGTATACATGTGAATGAATATGTGTGTGGTTATGTATATGCTGATGTTTCTCTCTCAATGTTAGTCATGTATGTATTTTGATGGACAGAAATGAGACAAGACAGTAGAGATAATATGCTCTTTAGAGTAGTTTATTACCTCAAATTGTGTTCAAATGCATAGTGTAAATGAGGAGGAACTTTAATTTAAACTTTATTCTTTGGCCCCTTCAGGCCGGGTCTTTTGTCTTCTCCCTGTTTTTCTTCTGAACCCTGGATGAGAGTGGCTTCTTCTTCTGCTGTCCCTGTGCTACAACAGTGTAGAGGTGGAGTTCAGCAGTTGTGGCAAGCTAATCAATTGTGTGAGACGATGCTCTAGACTTTGCTCTAAATTGGACTACTCGTAGGACTGGTTAATGCCAGAACATTCGAGGATACTCCGCAAAGACTGTACCTTTTCATATTGGTTATTTTCTGGACTGAAAAGAGAAAAATAGAAGACATGGGAAGATGTGTGTTTTCTTTTTTTGTGAATAGATATTAAGAGGTGTTTCTGATTTGTAAATGCCATTGAGGGGTAATATTTTAATTTCTTTTCAATATAAGAGTAAGCCAGTGTTATTGTACTGAGGTCTCTTTAAGAGGTTAAAGGTAAAGTGTTTTTTGCACAGAAGAGTGTTTTTAGGTTTTTGGCTTTTGTTTTATTTCAATTTCTACTGAGTGAAGTAGAATTGAAAGCTAGTATCTACTCTAACTGGCGGTTGCTGACATAGGTTACAACTGCACTTGGTCAGCGGTGTGGACTGAGCGCAGGTGGTCAGCCTTGTCCGTGACGAGTTGGCACCGGCTCCGACGTGCGCCGGGGTGCGAGGGCCCGTCCAACGCTGCTTGCAGCTTTAATTATTATTATTATTATTATTATTATTATTATTATTGTTATTGTTGTTGTTGTTGATAATAATAAAGAGGCATTAGCTTAAAAATATGTAGCATGCAAGATCAATTATCTTTCATTTAGAGATAGCTTACTTGTAAAGGCAGTGAAAAGTACAGCCAGTGACTATGTATGGATACTAGAATTTAGCTGTTTAGTACAGAGAGAGACTGTTTGACTCAAAAGAAAAGATCATCAACTTTAGGGAATTCAAGTATAGGCAATGTTGCTAGAAACAGTCACAGTCACTATAAATTATAAAATTATGATCAACAAAATAATCGCAAAGGCCAGCTTAGTCATAAGCCCTACCCCAGACTGACTTGAGGTCACTGTGTGGAAGAGAACAAAGGCAAAATTAAAAACTAGTTCTGTATTTTTGAAGGCCATCCCTACACAATATTTTAACAGACTCGAGGCTAATTTATAAGGGATTAGCAATGCCTCTCTACTCTACTGAACACCTCAGGAGGTTTTTCGTTCCAGCAGTGGTCAAATCCTTTAATAAACATCTACACAGGCTACACAGTCTAGCAGCTGTTTGACATCTTTTTATTGTCTCTGTTTAGTGTTATATCTTGTGCACTGTGAATGTATCTTGATCCATAGCACTTTCCAGCTGACATGCATCTCAATTGCTTGAATTAAGCACCGGACATGCCTTGAGATCCAACTAATAATTTTGTTGCTGTTGCTGTTGTTGCAATTTAAATTGCTGTGTACTATGAATGCAATGTCTCTGTTGTTTGTTAGCTGTATGAACTTATGAGCAAGTAAGTTCTTCCAATGAAGATTTAAAAAGCTGCCTTCTTTTAATAAGGTGAATAGTAATGCGACCCTGGGATAGGAAGGTGGGCAAAACATAGTAGAGTTGAGTACAGAAAGGGTTTAAGTTTGATTGGCTATATTTTAGCCTATACCAATTAATGTTTTCATATGTGGCAGGATAGTGCTACACTCCCCGTCGTGAGGGGCAGTGTGACAGGCAATTAGCGAGGGTCATCTATAAATAGATCTGGTCGGACCCTTCTTCCTTTCTGCTCCCTCTTCCTCCTTCACGGAACTGACAGCTGTATGTGGCAGCATCCCATGGGCTAGCGGGTCGGGTTCGCAACAAAGGTATGCGTGCTCTGTTCCGCTCAATTTATCGTTATTATGGGCCCTGTGCTTACTCCAGTTTCTCTCTGTCTAGCAGTGTGGGGTTAGCGAGAGCTGGGCTGTCTCCCTCAGGCCTGTGTGTGTGCGCTTTCTGTGGGTAAGCTATTTGGTTGTCTGCCTTTTTTTATATATATATATTTTTTATATTAAGCTGCCGATGGTCTGGTGAGGGGTACTGTCTATTGTTCTCTCCCAGCCATCGCTGGTGGAGTCTGGGCTGCTGGTTTCCTGCTCTTGCCACTGTGACACCTTGATACTACTCTCTGGTAGGAAATGTTTATTTGTAGCGTTTGTTATTTTTTTTGTCATGTGGTATAACCAAATTCTATTTATGTTAATTTGTTTATTTTGCAGTGCACGGCCGTCATTGCCGCTTTGAGCATCGCTGCTGTTTTGGCTCTTTCTTTTTTTCTTCTTTCTCCTGGTGTATCTATCGGCACTCTGATCTGGCTGCAGCCATACAACCTGGCCTAGTGTGGTCAACGTGAGCCCAGAGCAAGTGTCCTGACCCTCCCTGTAGGCGTTATTCCTTGTTATTTCTTTATTTGGATTATTATTGAGTTTCTAAGTCATATTTGATCTATTGTTTAGCAGCTTTTTTTTGTTATTGTTATTGACCATAGCATCTTTGGATTTTGTTGCTGAGTTCATTTCTCAATATCTGGTATAATTTCTCAGTTTAAAAGCAAGAGGATATACATTTAGAATAACTAATTTTTTTAACCAATATCAAAATACCAAGTATGATGAAATGGAGGTACCGTGAAAAGAATTAAACAACAATAAATTAAATCAAAATAATAAAATATAACCTTAAAAAAGAGGAAACTACTCATAGACTTAAAGAGAGACTGCAACTGATTGCAAAACTGTTAGCATTTCAAGGAAAGAGACCCCTGACTCCACATAACATAAGATAAGCACAAGGACAAATGCATGCAGATGACAAATGACATACTGTACCACAAATAAAAACATAAAGATACATGCTAAAGCCTATAGATCACAGTGTAGCTTCTTCAACATTGCACTCACAAAACAAGAGAGGACTCTCATAACGATTTAGGACCTGTTTAGGACAAGAGGAAGACATGTCTCCTCATATATTGACACAAGAAGTTAGGCTTTTTGTTGGGTTTAAGTTGGAGTTATTAACATTACAAACTGTTGACAGCTGCTTTTCCAGACTCCAACCATAGATTTCAGCTTAGCTGGTTAGGCTTGCAAGCGTTCTTAATATGTAACTCAAATTAACAAGCTTATAGTTGTTAAAAACTAAGTAATATGGTCTCAGTGTTTATTTTCACCGAAGCAGATGTAACTGTTCCTGTTAAATTGTGAGGAGTTTAATGGGAAATGAGGACACATGAATAGTTTTCTCAGAGGGCAGTGTTACACTTACTGAATAGTGAGTATCATCTTTGCGAGTGTCCTAGACACAACGTTTAACCATGACTAGCAAAAAATCCATGGAGCCAACCTGAAAATGAAGAAAATCTGAAAAGATTGCAGTTTCTATGGAGCACAGCTATACACTTATCAGGCCACAGTCAGAGCTGGTGGATACTACACTGTGATTGGCCTATGAAGGCAGAGTTTAGTGAAGGTTCAATAGACTTAGAATATATATTGTTTCCTCTACTGACAAACCACGGCAAGTTATTAAATCACCATCAGTAAGAAGAAAGTTACCCATCAAGTGAGTATAAGCTGTAATTAGCTGTCAGAGTTAGCTTAGTGCATTTTACTGTATAAAAGCCTCAACTCAAACAAATGATCAAATAATAAACAATGTAACACCAGACAGTAACACTACAGATGGTCAATCTAAAAGAAGATCCGCAGATGGAAGTTAGCTGATTGTGCAAGCTTCACCAGTCTTTGTCAAACCTCATCAGCAAAACAACTTAACGCCTCACTTCCTGTCTACAGTTTTCCTCTTGAAAATACAAAATCTAGAGTCTGCAGTAATCAAAAGAACTCCCAGAGCAAATGTACCTTGAGGGAGCACAACTTTCCCTGCAGTTGCAGCACACACCACTAAATTCTGTTTACAAATTATGATCTTCAGGGGAAAAGAGGAGAACAATCTCTGAGATAGGTCTCAGGATGCTTGTCACTGCCTGTTGCCAGGTGACTTCTACCTTCATCACCAAGCCATCTTTACTGGGAAGTGCTTTTGTAATTACTTGCATTGATCATTCATTCCTTCTTGTCTGGATATCCTTCATGAGGACAATGTCACCTTCCTTGACATTTGGTCTCTTGTGTAACTATATCTGCTGAGCCTTAAGTGTATTCAAGCATTCCTTAAACCACCTTGACCAGAAGGTTTTTTCCAGAAACTGTACTCCTTTCCACTGTTACTTGAAAAGGTCTGGCACGGTGATGTCAATAGGAGGCAGAGAGGAAACACCAACTCTCTGTGACAGAAGTGTGGCAGGTGTTAAAATGAGAGGACCTCAGGACCGCCAAAGACAAATCCAGTCTCACCCCTGTGATTTTCAAGTACAGTTTTAAGGTAAGCAACCATTGCAATTGGCTGTAGTAGGCCGCCTGTTGCAGCATTAGTTTGCACTTTGTCTTTTGTATTTATTTTCTTACCACCTCATCCACAAACTGGGTGGCTATGGATCTTGTGCGCCTTAAAGTTTTTTCTCACTTTTGTTTTTGTAACTCTTTGTAACAAAGAGTAGCGCACAGAGTGGTGGGGCCATTGTTTACACCCGCGACTAGCTGTACGCGCTGTGTGTACCTGTCTTGCTGCCGGAGGCCAGACCTGAAGCCTGCCGTTTCTGTGATCATCATGGGGAACATGCGCTCTCTCACCAACAAGACGGACAAGCAGACGGCACTTATTAAGACTAACCGGGAGTTCCATGAGAGAAGCTTGCTTTGTTTTACTGAGACATGGCTGCACTCACACATCCCGTACCACAGCGACACGTCACATGGCTTTTTGACTGTACAAGCGGACAGGGGTTTTACAGAGAGCGGTAAAAAGAAAGGAGGGCGGATTGCAATGTATGTGAGTGAGCAGCGGTGCAATCCCAGACATGTGTGCGTAAAGGAACATCTCTGTAGCCTGGACATCGAACTGCTGGCTGTCAGGCTGGGCCCTTACTACCTGCCAAGAGAGTTTACATCCGCCATAGTGATCACCATCTACATCATCAGCACCATAGTCTCCCGCCTGCAGACACAGCAGCCTAATGCCTTTGTTGTGACGCTGGATAGTTCACTGCCCCGTTTCACCCAGTATGTTGACTGCCACACACGAGAAACCTCCTGTATGCAAATGCACCTGATGCATACAACGCCACTGCACCCCCCCCTTCGGCATGATGAAGTCAGCGTGGATGATAGTAGTCACGTAACAGACAGGTCCTGACTCCTGGCAGACAGGTCCTAGCAAACACGCAGTCATTGTAAAAAAGGTTACAAGTGTGTCCAAGAACCAATAAGCAGAACCGCAAGTAAATATTTTCTATGGGTACCCGGTACCGCCGTTCATACTTGGAACTTGGAATTTTGGTACCCAACCCTACACCTACTTCAACAGGTTTAGCTCACTAACCCCCCGCCCCAGGCTGTTTTTATTTTTACACCTTTGTTTAGACCAGGTTTCCTGGAGCGTTTGACCTCAATGCGCCTGGTGTAAGATAGCAAACACACCAGGACATGCCTGCATTCTGCCTTCATTCTCAGACCTCCCCCCCTCGGCGCACAGACTCAAGCAAGTGGATTTGCTATCTTACACGTGTGGCAAAAATGATGTTTGTGCTGGGTGTACAATAGCAATGACACATGCGCGACTGGCGCACTGCGTTTGCACCAGGATTATGATAAGGCCCTAGGTCTTAAGTGGTTAAGGAGAAAGGTTTGTAATGAATAGGGCGCTGCTTCTTTGAGTCCTCCACAGGTTTGACAGCTCTTGTGCACTGAAATAGGTGTTGTGCTGCTGTTTCCTGTGAACTGCTGAGTTGAAACTTAAATTTTTATAGTCTTCGCACAACCTCACCAAGAAAGAAAGTGGTAAAAAGGCTACTTTGTGGGCTGCTGTTTAGCTTGCTCATTAGCGCATACAGCCCATATACAGAAAGCTCAGTCCTCCTCGCAGCGGTCGCGAGTTCTATTCCAGCTCCAACCCTTTGCACCTCGCATCCTGTCTACCGTCTTCCTCAGAAGCTCTGACAGGAAGTGCAAAATCCAGAGTCTGCAGTATCATCAAAAGAACCAACTGAGGGGGTGCAACTTGTGAGAGCGTAACTTCCCTACAGTTGCAACACAAGACAAAAAAAATCAGGTGAAATCCTCTTCAAACATATATATTAGAGTACTCTAAGGGAAACAAAAAAAAGTATTCTAAAGTAATTTAAGTAATCTAATTGAAAGTAATCTAAAAAGTATCATCATTATAATAGAAGTAAACTTTGCCTCATATGGCTTTGCCCTGTTCTGGATTCTCTGGGTAATAGCTGTCACTATCTGTTATTTGAGTAGTTTTGATTTAATTGATTCTTGAATTGAGTGTTGGCTTTCCTTAGTTTTTGTATGTGTCCTTGTTTTGTTGCTCTCTGTTTTATATTGGTAAATGCTATTCTGAGTCTTGTCTACCACGTCCATGTCATGTCAAGTTTCCCTCCTTTTTCAAGCCTGCATAAGTCTGCTTTTAAAAAAAGGCAAGGACCTGGACCTTCACAGTTCATACAGACCTCTTTGGTTAATTAATATGGATGCTAAAATTCTTGATAAGGTCTTGGCCCTTTGCCTGGAGAAAATTCTCCCGACTATCATTTCAAATGAACAAACAGGATTTATAAAGGGGGGCCAGCTGTTTTATAATGTCCGCACCCTCCTAAATGTCATTTACTCTAAAACTACCACCACAACCCCAGAAGTAGTGATTTCGGTGGATGCAGAAAAAGCATTTGATGTGGTTGAATGGGACTATTTATTCAGGTTGCTAAAGTAATTTGGGCTGGGAAATGTATTTATCTCATGGATCCGTCTCATTTACACAGGGTTGTCCCCTTTCCCCACTGTTGTTTGCCCTTGCTGTAGAGGCCTTGTCAATCTGTCTGAGGTCCTCTTCCACTTTCACTGGGATATCTAGTCTAGGTATGGAATTTAAGCTTTCACTCCATGCTGATGATTTATTATTGTACATTTCAGATCCAAGCCATTCTATACAGGCAATTTTAACTGTCTTTCAGAGATCCAGCTCATTTTCAGGTTACAAAGTCAATATATCCAAGAATGAATGCTATCCTATTAATGTTTCTGCTTTACAGCTCAATCAGTCTGCCATCCCTTTCAAATTGAGTCCTTCTGGCTTCAAATATTTGGGGATCAATGTAACTAGAACTATTACCTCGCTTTTTTCTGCTAATTTCTCCCCTTTGCTATCCAAGATTTAATCGGACTTTCAAAAATGGGATAGTTTACCTCTGTCGTTAATTGGAAGAATAATTCTGTTAAAATGAATATTTGCCAAAATTTCTATTTTTGTTTCAATGCCTCCCCCTTTTTCTGCCAAAGCATTTTTTTTAAACTATAGATCAAGCTATTTCTGTTTTTATGTGGTCCGGAAAAGCTCCTAGAATTAGTAAATCTATTCTTCAGAGACGTAAATTCAACGGTGGTCTGTCACTGCCAAATTTTCAATTGTACTATTGGGCTGCTCACATCCATAAAATTTCCTTCTGGCTCGATTCATGTGATCTGCCATGGTGTAAATTAGAGGTACAGTCTTGTGTTTCATCTTCCCCAAGAGCTCTGCTTACCTCTCCCTGTCTCACTAACCCCTCTTACCTTACAAATAGCCAAGTGGTGATCTGCAACCTCAAAATTTGGTGCCAGTTTAGGAGACATTTCAAATTTACCTCAACTTCCATTCTAGCCCCTCTGATGAGGAATCACTTATTTCAACCGTCACTTACAGACTCCACCTTCTCTGTATGGCACGAAAAAGGTCTACAGATTTTTAAAGACTTGTATAAGGATGGTATTTTTCGTACCTTTGCAGATCTGTCAAGAGAATTTCACCTTTCGCCCTCTCATCTTTTTCATTACTTCAAAATTAGACACTGTGTTAACTCTCTGTTTCTGACTTTTCCAGCCTCTCATCCAAAGCAACTCTGGGATGAGTTTATCAAATGAGTGTATCAACTTAAAACCCCTTAAAAAATCACTCATTTCTAGAGTTTACAACAAACTTCTGATGGATGACAGATTCAGATTCAGATTCATTTATTTGTCATTACAAAGCAAGTTGCAACGAAACTGATTCCAGTTACATCCCCTCCAAGAAACATAAAAAGACACTGACACAAAACATGGGGAGGACAGGAGTGGGAGACTGTTGGTCGCCGCATTAAGACGCCCCTTAATTAGATGAAAAAAAAAGGGTAAACAGGAGGGAGGAAGAGGGGGGAAAAAAAAGCAACTTCCAAACTGGGCTCCTGTGGGGGGGGCACAGTGTGGGAATAGGAAAAAAAACCACCTCAGCAAATAAGCAACATTTAAGACATAACAACAAAACTCAAGGACCTGCAAATGTGAAAAAGGGGAAGGGTGTTGGGAGGGAAGGTGTCGCGGCACAGACATTGGTGGGCAGGCGCAGCCGAGAGGCACAGCCACATTCCTCCCAAGCTGCATCGCGGCGAGGGGAGGGAGGGGGGTGGGAGCCAAAGAAGGCGTTGAGTTGAGGGTGGTGTGTGTACTGTTTGTGTCTTGTGTGTGTATGTGTAAGTCCGTGTCCTTCATCTCCGCACAGTCCAACCCATCGTCTCTGCCGTCTGATGACTGATGACGAAGACACGGCCATTGCCGTGGAGACAGCCTTGGAGAGTTCTGATCCAGAAACAAAGTTC
>JAQNCA010049155.1:0-11972 GCA_029783725.1 Acanthurus tractus | reverse complement strand
TATACATATATATATATATATATATATATATATACATATATATATATATATATATACATATATATTCACAGACATTTTTTATGTACTCTTTTTAGAGAGGTGGAGATTTAAGGTGAGTTCATTTATGGACCACTGTGGCACTGTAAAGAGAGATATTTAAGTTTTATGCCTCATTGATCCACAGTGGTGGATGATGGACTTAGATTCGCCACTGAAGTTAAAAATACCACACTGTGATAATACACACTTTCAGTGAAGTATGGCTTTGAATGCATGATTTTTACATGTCAAAGAGTCTCATTTGCAAAATGTAACTTAAGTATCACAAGTGAAAGCAGTCTTGTTGTGGTAAACTGTTCCTCTACTATTTTAACTAATAACACTTATTACTGCTGCATTATTGTGTAAGTTGCATTTTACTGCGGTAGACAAATAAACTACTTTATATTATTGAATAGTTTAATCTACAGCAGTGCATCATATTTAATAAGGTCACTATGGTTTTATGTTAGAACCACTTTTGTCTATGATGTCTTTGAAAAAGGCTGCTCTCAACTTTTCAACAACATATTTTGCTGCAAATTCAATAGGTTTTTAATAATTTATTAAGGTGAAAAAGAAGGGGATTTTTTTAATGCAAAATAATGAAAATTACAATTGTATGATTTTTTTCTGTGCAGCTTTTGCAGAGATGTAGAAGTGCAAATTGGCATAAAATGGAAAACAAAAAAATGAAAACATTTAAGTATAAATATTTTGAATTAGCACTTAACTACAGTACTTAAATAATGCATTTGGTTACATTCTGTCATTTAAATTAGAAAGACAACATGATAGAAACACTGTACCGCAGGGTTTAACTTTTTTTTTTAGTGCAAGTGGAAAAAGTACATTTTAAAACATGCTATACTAGTAAAACTTACTCTTATCCTTCTTGTTTTATTTATTAGAGGTTATCATCCTATGACCCAACTGCCATATTGTCATATTTTCTCAAGAGCCTGATTGAAACTGTGCATATGTAACTCTCAACAGAACGCAAAGGAGACACGATGATTCCCCTCTCATCTACCTCCATCATCAGCTCTGTGGCAACTAATTCTTTTCTTGCCAGTTGCCAAGTTGCCAGAAAGTTGCAAGACTTACAAGTCCATGAGGCAATCCTGTAAACATTGTTTAGCCCCACCAATTGATGTACCTCATAAATGTGCCACCAAACAGCGTCTCTAATACAGTTGGCCCAATTAAGCAGATTTTACTGTGTTTATTAATGCCTATGGCAGTAGAATGATGAATGGATAGATATTTACACCCATTTTAAATTGATTGTTACTGGACAACCTGGAAGACACTTTTTTGTGGCAGATACAGCAAGCAGAGCTCTTTACACTCTGAGCTATTTGAACCATAAATGCCAATTAGCAAACACACCACAGGAATATGCCTCACACTGACTTGCTTACTAGCTGGCTTTCTTCACTGATTTGTTGTTCACAATATAACATATCAGTTATAAATAGATCTTATCCCCCACAGATGATGAGTTAAGAAAATTCTTTTAGCACATTATATTTTTGCAGATCTAGTGCTGAACAGCCAGGCACAGTATTATCAGACGTAAATTTTTTAGGGTGTCTACTTAATCAGGTTAAGGAAATTAACAAGAAACAAAAGAGGCATTTGCATTCAGATATACAGGGTGACAGGATCAAGGGGTCAGATTAGGAGGTGTCAGCAAAAGAGAAGTAACACACAGCTGGCATGAACCGATGGTTGGTTGATGTACCCAAGATGTCATTTGTTACATCAAGATTATCTTGAAGAGTCAAAAAACAAGTCAACTGGACTGTGTTGAGTTTTTGGGAGGACATTGCTGTCCTCAAAGGAGTGTCCCGGTCCTTTAGGTGAAGGTGGACCGCCAAGTCCTGACCTGAGGATGTGGCTCTCCTGTGTTGAGCCATACGCTTGTGAAGCGGTTGTTTAGTAAACAACTAAACTGTCCTTTGAGGACAGCAATGTAAAGATTTTTGCGAGAGAGGAAAGAGGGGTTAAAGAAGCCATCTTCACCAGACTGGAGAAATCTTCTCTCAACAGAGGTGGTGGACTCAGACACAATCTCTCAGCCACTTACAACACAGTGCTTAGCTCTCTCCCCAGAAAGTTCCCCAAACATTCACACCTGGGAACATGTAATCATAACACCTCACAGGACTGGGAAGTTAACGACGCATTCAGGTTAACGACTCTCGGGGGCGTAACCACCCTGCGATGGGTTTCTTTCTTTTCTAATCCCTCCCCTTCTATTGTTGTTGTCTTTTTCTCCTGCAAGATAAATATCTGCTTCCTTCAACCAGTCTTTTGGAACTGAAGAAGCTTCTTGGATGAGAAGTGAAACATCTTCCCAAAAACTCAACACAGTCCAGTTGACTTGTCTTTTGACTCTTCAAGATAATCATGACCTGGATGAATGAGAATCTACACAGTTCCATCAAGATCATAGTATGGGCATTAGGGGGTGGAAGTTCCCAGGCATCACATAATTTCAGTACATTTCACCATCAGTTTTTGATGGAATTGAAAATTCTACCGTTGAAGATTATGAATACCATGCTGTAGGGTAGGACCTTGATATAGCTCAAGCCTACTAGCCACTGAGTGAATAATTGAACCTCATGCTTAAATGTGATTCAGTCCAGTTTCTCACCTCCTCTTTTTTTTTTTTTTTAAAGGCTAATGGCATTATTAAGAAGCTGCAAGGAGAAGTTCGAGGCCTAGTTGGAAAAATAAAAGTAAAAAACACTGTGACTGTGTCACAGGAGAAGGTCCTCCAGGACACATCAGACAAACTTCATCATGTTGAAAAGGATTTACGAAGCTCTCAGCAAGAGCTTATTTCCAAGGATGAGCAGGTATGTTATACATTTAAAACTTTTGACTTTTTAGTCTATAGGCCTTTCTAATGTCTTAATAATTTGAGGCAGTGCTGTCTCTGTTTACTTTGGACCGCTCCCTTTTTTAAAAGAAGAATTCTTAACCACAGAGTAAGTGTGACAAGATATAAGACTAAAATGTATGACTTTTTTAAAGTATGACACAGGACTTTTTGTTGTAAAAGTACATTACGATGAGAAAAACAGTTTTAAGTAATTGTAAGGTGTGTTGCCATGAATAACCTGAGCCTAGCTAAGTTGCTGATGTGAGTGGAACCTTGGATGTTCTTTGAAAAAGTGTGAGCAACAGCCAAGTGAGGGCTAAAGGGATTTTCTCTAATTGACATGAGAACACAAGTTGAAACAAGTTTTGATATATTTGTGTGCTGTGTATTTAGTCGTTTAGTCGTATTTAGAAGTTAGTCGTTACCTCTTTAGGTCACAGAAAATCAGTTTGAACTTGACATACTCTGTAAAGAGAAAGTGTATCTGAAAGAAACACTGTGGGTGCTTTCACACATGCCTGATTTGGTCCATACTTGATCCTGATTAAAATTACAGTTTTTTTTCCAACAAGTAGCCACAGATTTTGCCTTTTCTTTTTTTCTGCACTATGCTAAAACCACAAATTGCTAGTTTTAATAGTCAATTAGTCAAGAAAGCCAGGATTAAGTAATGTAGTGCTCCCAAAGAGAAGGGAGGATTGGGACTAGAATGGGACCCAAGATTATTCTGTTTGCCATTTGAAATAGCCAAAATAGCTTAATACTGGCAACATGGGGGAAATAATGAAAACTGGCTAGATATTGAGACTAAATTATGTTTACCCTTTAATCTAAAAGAGTATAGGGTTTGATCATATATATTTTAATCAAGAAATATTTGTATGTGCAGAAATACATTGTATGCCTCTTAAATTTTTGTGTGGATTCTTTTGCATTTATGTAGAAATTGTGTATTGAAAAAATATTTTTGCGAAGAGAATCATTTACATTAAACCCCAAACACATCTGTGAATCCCTCTGTGTGTTTTTCTTAATTTTAGACTAATCTAACAGAGGCTAACTCAGAAAATCAACACAACAAATCTAATATATAATCACTCTAGGGTGGTTGGGGTGAAGACGCGCCACATTTTGAAATTGCCACACTATGTACAGTTGGATGCATCCTTGTGGAACAATCCCATTATCTGTACTGGGAAAGTGTACGGTGTAAAGTGTACTGGAAGCGGTTGCACTCAAGTGGTATACTAACAATAGAAGACTTGTATAAAGATGTAATGTTTATGTTCTTTGCTGATTTGGTTGATGATTTTAGCTTGAGAGGTAAGGATAATCTTTGGACATATTTACTGCTTGTGAACTAAGCTTCTGCTGACAAATTATGGTAATTTGTTGAGAGGATGTAGTATATGCATAATTTGCTCATGGCCCTTGGTTGCTGCAACATCAATGCTTTTTGTCCAAGCCCAGCAGTGACAGTAATGCAAATTAACATTACTGTTTTAACCCCATCAAGTTACTTCAACATAATGTTAACCTGAACTATCACACTGTTTTGGATAGTGCTGTTCAAACAGATAACTAGCTCTGGCAGAACCAAGTAAGTTATTCAGCCTTCAGTATCTTATGCTAACATTAGCTTGACTACCATTTGCAAGATGTACCCGTCAATTACGTTAACTAGGCTATTGATTGGCATGTTAGCTAATTTTGGGTAGCAAAAAATAGAATTTATACAAAATAAAAGCAACTTATTCAAAAAACTGGAGTGTCAACTCCTCAGAGTGTCTGTCTGTGCATCCAAATGCCGCATAGACATTGTTAATAACCTTGTTAATAAAATTAAACATTCAGTGAATTGTAGGTAACCGCAGGGTCCAACTCAAAGTCAAATTTAAAGAGAGAGTTTTGAGGTGTGCCAAAGAAACTTAAGGAGAGTAGGCTGTCAGGATATTTAGACATTTATAACAGATTATTGTGGCTTGAAAGAATTCACAAAACAAAATTATCCTGATGAAATGACAAATTGAAAAAATGCTATCAGTCAAAGTAATCTAAAACTTTGTTAACTGTATATTTTGCTGTTTTTTTGGCAAATTAATTACTAAAAATAAGAATGTTGGGAGGTAGAGACTCTACAACAAAAAGGGTAAAATATACAAAAATAACACTTTCTCTGTGTCATGATGGGTTGATTACTACCATCTTTTACTGTAAAAACTGAAAAAAATAAAGAGGTGAAAATAACTGAGGAGGTTCTGTTTTATTCACCTGATTTAGGGTTAGGGATAGTGGTTAGGATATGTGTATAATTGATACATTATCAATGTTTGATTTTGAAATGTGGTTATTGTCAATACTGGTTATCATTGACACCTCTTAGGAGAATACTGTGAGGCACTTACCGGTAGTTGTTTTCAACCTATGGTAGGAAACTTCACCTTGTGGCTAGTGGAGTGGGACTCAAACTGTTGCTAATTTATTTATTTTTTTAAAGTTCTTGAATGATGATTAGGAGAACACTAATGGCAAGGAAGGTGATTTTAAGGAGAAGGACAGGTACCCCTCTTACTTACAGTTTACAGAACAAACCTAAAGACACTTTTATTAAAGATTCCCTGAGAAGTTGTATTAAAGTATCATTGACTAATTTTAAAAGAGAAAATATGCAACTGATGAAAATGGGGCTTTTTACAAAAATATTAACAATTATTCTTTGCTCAGAAGACTTTAAAATTTAAGGCTGTCTTACGCAAAACTTGCTGTTAATAATAAAAGTGTGGTTAACAAAAGCAGTTGCAGACAGTGTCAGAAATCTGTGGGGAGAAACTTCTTTTATATTAATGGCTTCATGAGTACCTACAACCTTTGCCTTAATTCTTCAGAATATTTTCAGATGTCCAAAGATCTTGTTTTTGTTTAACCAATTAAATGGCTTTGTTTTATTTATATTTTCATAACCATATTTGTTTTATTACATACAATAGTGGTCTATTACAGGCAGAATATCTCTTGATTTATAACATACGAGAGTGGTCTATTACAGGCAGAATATCTCACTAACTCTAATCCTTGCAAAACATGAGCTTCAAACCTAAACAAGCTGCTTCAGCTTTGTTATTTAAGTTTTTCTCTTATATATTAACATAAATATGAAAAGATCTCTGCTAATGTCAGTAAGCAGGCTGGAATCACTTTTTGCTAACTTTTTTTTTTAAAAAGAAAAGACTTCATGTGACCCTAAGGACTGCATTATTTTCATTTTACAGGTTTCAAAACTTAAAGAACAGTTGGAGACAACAATGCAGAAGCTAAACGAAACTAGAGAGGTGTTAAAAACAAACGAAAATGGTGAGAATTCTTGTCTCACTCTTTGTGATATACAGGTGGTATAACTGTACTTGTGTTTTCAAAGGGAAATAGTTCAAGTCTAAACATTTGTGGATATTTTTCTTTTTTTCCTTTTTACAAAATAATCCAAACTTTTGAGTCTATTAGTGTAAAATATCTGTTTTTTGAAACAATATACATATTTGCTTGAAATTGTTTCTGGTATATTTTTTTACTTAAATAATTTTGCACTTTTGCAACCCCCCCTTGCAGTTATAAGTTGGCTCAACAGACAGCTAAATGAAAAGCAGCTGTCCAGACAGCCACTTGGAGCGTTGGAGAATCCTACAGTTTTATGCACAACAACAGGACTGAGGGTAGGAAATACCTCCACAGTAAGTCATTAGATCTTTGTGAGCTTTATCTTTCTTCTTACACACTATTGTGAGCATTTATGAGGAATTCTAGTATTTTAAGACCTGGATCCTATTTTTTCATGTTTTGCAAATAGTGTGCAAATTTCTGATAACTACAGCAAGTATACTTTACACTTAAACAAAAATCATCAGTCTTCCATGGTCTGCAGGGGTGCATACAAATTAATGTTATTTAATTATATTAAGAATAATGTTAAGGCAACATGCCTCACTTGCATGGCAACAAGATATTACAAACAGTTTTCCACTTTTCACCAGCTGTTATCTCTCATACTTGTTGAAGTACTTTTTTTTTTTTCAGGCACATGTTTATCCTCAGACAGGTAAACCTGTTGTATCTACTGTGGCAGCTGTTGATGTTACTCCTTATGAACAGAGAGCAGTTTTGCCAGCCCACAAACAGATGTGAGTTTCTTTAATAGAATAGTTCTGCTTAGCTATATACTGCATTTAACACCTTCAGTCTAAATGGACTTAGCACCTGACTTTTTTCCCCCTATTTTTATTGGGTTTTAGTACAGACATAAAACAAGAGCAGGCATAGACATATTCTGGGTCTAGGGGGACAAATCCTCCTCAAATATACAGTGATTATGAAAATGTAAGGCACTTGGAGTTGCTCTGCTAATTTCAGGGGTAAAAAACATAAATAACCAGCAGTTTAAATTAAGATTTTTCAGTGTTAAATCGCAATGAGAGCGTTTAGTGATTAAAAACAAACAAATCATTACATGTGCATAAACATAAGCAGATAAATAAGTAGACCTGTAAAAAAAATCATATCAAGTATGATGCAGGATCACACAGATGCTTAAATAAAAAACTGACTACACATTTTTGCATGATAAAATATTTAGAAGTAACCTTTAAATAAGAGTTTGCTTCAAATTTTCTGTATCTGCTTCCCAACTAAACATTTCTGCCTTGTCTGAAATGTTTTCTTTTTTTAAATAGCAGGGTTAGGATGTAAGCAGGAAAACTGAAAGATAGATGTTTCTTTTAAAAACTCTTTATTTCTTTTTTTCCTCAGTGGAGACTGCACTGGCCTGGATTCTAAGTACTTTGAGAGGAGAGACGATTGCATCGCAGTCTACAGTCAGTCATCTAAACAGCTTCACAGGGGTAAAAATGCTAATTATTCACAGCACTTCACAAACCAAAGGCTTTAGAATATTCAGTATAAACAGTTTATCTGGCTCTTTATTTGGCTGCTTTAGCAGAGAAGCTCTTGTCTCACAGCATTGATTTATGCAAGGTTACAAAATGTTTGGTGTGTACAATAAGGCAAGACACAGGGCACAAGAGAGTGAGCATTGATGAGGATGAGGGATGGGCATTTGCCTACTGGACAATCAACATTACAGTGGTTACTTAACCACAACAATATCTTAGTCATGTTTAAACAGATGTGAACAGAGATTATGGAGTGAGCGTGTTTCCATGAACTTAAACAAATTTAAATAAGATACATTATGATTGTGTGCTACACCTAATGGTGGTGATTCCTTTTTGTGTTTGTTGCAAGAAAGAGGCAGAAGGTGGATGTGGGGCTCTGGTTCTTTATTAAAGATGTGATAAATGCAACTGCACAAAAACATCAGCTGTTCAATTTGACTCGCTAGACTTCCAACATGTCATTTCAAAAGTGATTTTTTGTTTGTTTGTGCCTTTTTCCTTTTTTAAAATGTATTATTTATTTATATTTTTGGTCAGTATGATATATAGTCTGTATCTATCGCAAGTAGCCATTGAAGTCAAAATTGCAAAAAAGATATTAAAAAAAAGAATCAGGAAGAAAAGCTAAGCATGACCATGAAGAGTCAAATGTCAGAAAAGGAAGAGAAAAAGTAAAAATGAAAAGTAACATAATACATTTAAAAAATAGAAATTCATTTTGTTAACAATAAACCAATATCTCACTATTTAAAAGAACAGAAATGGAAATTACAATAGTACTTGACATCAATAATTGCACTTACATGTACTTATATTACATTTACAGCATAGCCACCTGTGGCCCACTAAATTCAACCAAACCCTAAACAAGCATTGTTTACTGAAGTCTGAAAGCACTGTTGTTGAGCTGCCAATACAGAATTATATATTACATATTGTATATTAAATTCTGTCCTTTATTTTTGTACAGCAAAATGTTTTTGTTTTGTTTTGTGTGAATACTCTTGCTCATTGCACATAGTATCAAAATTTAGCTTATGAGTTTTTGTTTATCTGTGAATACAGACATATTTGTTGTTTGTGAATCAAGTAATGTTATAAGCCAAGGATGCTGCCACTTTTGGCTCATGCAATTATCTATCCAGTTTACACATATCTTTTATTAGTTCAAAAAAGTTTATGGAAGTAAAGGTATCTCTTGTTTGTTATTGAAAATGCATTTTTTTTAAAAATTGCAATGGTCAGTGGTCGCAGTGAGAAAAAAAGAAATGTTACCAAAAATTGCTTTAGGATGCATTGATTCAAATGCATTGAGATGCATTGATAATCATTATATAATCAAACTGTAGACCCCCGAATCATAATCAAATCATGAGGTGCCTAAACCACCCCATCCCCAGCCAGCAATACAGTTCCCTATAATCATTTTGACATTCTCATAAGTAGCATTTTGCATAGCTGATAAAATTTGAATATGTAATGTTCTACACATGTTGAATATATATGCTGAAAAGGGCCTTCACAAATGAAGTTTTATCTAGTCCTCTAGTATTATAGTATTATAGTAAAAGGCTAAAAATAAATACAGTTTGCTAAAATATAATTATGGGCTAAACACAAATAAAGATAGCCTATTATAAATGGAAAAGGTTTTTAATTTGATATAAACAATACATAATGCCTTTTTTAAATTGTGTATATTTATTGTGAGAAATACATCTGTATAATGTTCATTTCATGAAGTGTTTTTTTGTTGTTGTTGTTGTTGTTTTTAGCTTTTAGTGATTTTTGCCAAGATATGACTCCATTGCATGGTAACATTGCATTTGTGTGTTTAGATTTATGTTACTCATTGCTAGTAGCACTTAAATTGATTGGATAGACAGCTGGGGCATAATATAGAGTTGTATTACAGTGACAGCCAGCTACACACAACTTAAATGGCTTAACTGCTACGGTTTAAGTGTAAGTCTTTACAGCCCTCGTCAAATTAATGTAAGCTAATTTGACCATATGGCCATAAATGCCCCAATGCTGTTTCTTTTGTCCAAATAATCAACCAGGAAAAGGAAAAAAAAGAACAATTTCACAGAATGTGAAATCATAATACTCCTAACTGAGATGGAAGCCAGAAAAAAGTTTTATTTAGTGGTCTTTCCTTGAGAATAAAGAATAAGCACAAAAATGACTGAGTGGCAGCGTATAACAAATGCAATAAACACAGCAGGCTCTGAGTTACTTAAAATTGCTTTTTAAAGAAAAAATGGTCTGACATTAAAATCATATCACAAAGATGGTTAGCAGGTGGAGCCCTTGTAGAGCTGCAGCTGATGCTGAATGAAGAACAAGTGGCTGTAATAATAAGAGACAACATATTGTCTGGAATCCTACCAGCCCATGAGGCATTATGATACAGCATGACTTAAATTCATAGACTGCTTACAACAAACCACATATCAATTAGACACACATTGCATTCAGCTTTACACAAAATAAGTAGACGGGCCTCAATGAGTAACAGAATATAATGTATATGATACATGTACTGTACTTATATTGCGCTTTTCTAACCTTTTGATTACTCAAAGCACTTTCACCATTCACTCACTCACACACATTCTCGCACAAATGTTAGTCAATGTCAGTTAATGTGGGTATCGTCTGCGGGCTGAGACACTGGAGTATATGTTATGAGGTTTGTTCACAAGGGTTGAGTACTGAACTTAGAGCTTTTAAGAGTACTGACTGAATTACATCAGCATTTCCCAAGCAACCATACACATAAATCAAATGGTGCTGCACTTGGGAACCATGGAGCACACACTATAAAGAGAAAGCTGGGAGAGAGATATCATTCTAAAACTCTACCCCTGGTTGTCTGAAATTTGTGCCAAGTTTGTGGCTAAAGTCACATCCACTCTCAAAGAGGGGCATAACCAGCCACTGTTCAATTACATTTAAAGCTACAGACACAGAAACAGCACAATCAGAGGAAGGCTGAAACAAAGGGGTATAGTGGCATGCCTAAGCACATGATCCAAGCTGTGTTTTAAGCAAGAAACTTCAAAGGCATGTTTTGAGAACATTTGAGATGTGTTATTGCTGTCAAAACGGGGTATAATATGGGGCCTTTAATGATTTAATGCACTGTAGGTGCCAGACCAATAAGTGAGGAAAATAAGTTTGAACTCCATTTTGATCTGACAGGTAGCCAACGCAAAGAAGCTAAAATTGGGAAATATGTTCTCTCATTTGACTTCTTATTAGTATGGGTGCTTCCACATTCTAGATCAGCTGTAGATTCTTTTTGAGACTAATGAGGCAGCCTGATAAAAACGAATTGCAATAGTCCAGTCTAGAAGTAACAAATGCATGGAGTAGTTTTTCTGCATCTTTTTGAGACCGAATGGGTCTGATTTTTGCACTGTTTCTGTGTTATTCAGGACCAAGCAGCATTACTTCAGTTTTGTCCAAGTTTAATAATAGAAAATCATCTGCATAATGATCAAAATTGATCAAATTATGTTTGTTGCTGAGGGGAGGCAAATATATGGTGAATAGAACTTGCCTAAGCACTGAACCTTGTGAAACTCCATGGCTATTTCTGGTACATATGGAGGATTGTACTTAACATGTACAAAGTAAAAACCATCTGATAAAGTGGACTTAAACCAGCTTAATGATGTTCCTTTAATACAAATGAAATGGTCTAGTCTCTGGTAGGATGTGGGGTTCCAGTGATGTCAAAGGCAGCACTATGATCTAGTAAGTCAACTAAAGATCTAGCACCACAACTACAGAGACAAGTACTTTGTCTGATGCTAATTATAAATAGTTACTTTCACCAATGCAGTCTCTATGCTATGGTATACTCTTAAGCCTGACTGAAAATGGTCATAAGCTACAGTTATGCAGAAAGCCACATAACTGATTTGCGACAGCTTTTTGAAGATGTAAGGAAGATTTGATACAAGTCTGAAGCTAACCAAGACTTCATGATCAAAAGTTGGCATTTTATCAAATGTTTGATCACAGCTACCTAAAAGGAATGGGGCACACACTGTACTAACTAGAGGCAAAGCTTCTTTGGGTAG
>JAQNCA010049085.1:2500-11976 GCA_029783725.1 Acanthurus tractus | reverse complement strand
TGTGTGTGTGTGTGTGCGTGTGTGTGTGTGTGCGTGTGTGTGTGTGTGCGTGTGTGTGTGTGTGTGACCAAGCACAAGCTCTTCCATACATGTTTATGTGTGCGCTTCGGTGCTCGGTACAAAGCTGTACTCACATTCACACTCGTTGGCGCTGTAGGTCGTGGCCGGTTTCCACGGCAACTGATTGTATCCGGGGCAACACTGGTCACAGGACACGCCGCAGGTGTTGTGCTGACAGTCACACTGTAACCTGTAAACAACAACAACAACAACAACAACATCAACATCAACAACAACAACAACAACAACAACAACAGAATGGATCAGTTTTACTTGATTTCTCATTGTATTCATGCATCAGTTCTATGCTTCGAAACACACACATACACATATGCGTGCATTCACACACACACACACGCACACACACACACACCCGTTCACATACACACACACACATGCATGAATGCACACACACACACCACAGACACAAAAGACTCAACATTGCCTCGGTTTGCACAGATCTTGGTCTGTCCTGTTTTGGGTAAAACATCATTTAAAGTTTTCTGAAAAGTTCACATTCCTCTTCCTCTTTCACCTCACAAAGACAGAAAGACAGAAAGTCAGAGAGAAAATGCATAAAAAGAGAAAGAGGGAAAGAAGAGAGTGACAGAGAGTCAAAAGAAAAGAGAAAAGTGGAATTAGACCCCCAACAATGAAAGAGTTAATCTTTCTCCTTCATCGACTGCGGCTGACTGCTTCACTGCGGCTTTTAATCGGATTAGTCTGTAAACCTGCAGCCTGCCGAGTGTGGCCAAAACACAGCAGGGAGACAGAAAAAAAACCTATTTAATGCTTTTCTTTCGTCCTCTTAACCGGTCAAAGAGAGACGAACACAGAGGACTGGAGTCAGTGAGAGGAGCGATCAAAAGGAAGGAAACAAGTCCATGAAAATCACCTAATAAATGTCGTTTCTGTGGTTTTAAAGTTCAATTCTGATCCTGAAACAAATGATTTATGAACAAACATCTCAACGTGACTCAACCAGTGGCTGAAAGAACATGTGAACGGGTAAATGTACGCAAACATCTTAACATTTTTATTTTTTCAAGTATTTTCCTCAACTTCTTTGCTGACGATTCAGCTCCGTTGTCATTAAAACTCTCTGAAGGAAAATTGATTCAACAGGTCAGGAGTAAATGACTAAATTTAAATCTTTTGGTAAACTGATCCTATGATGGCTGACTCAACATCTGGCCAGAGGTCAAAGGCTAAAAATGAACCTTTTGGCTGACAATGACACATGTACAGAAATGCTGATCAATCTGTACGTCCCTGTGAAAACAAAAAAACTAGATAACTGTTATTTCAAGTTATTTCTGGGAAGGTTTTTCTTATCTCAGTGAGGCTCTTAAATATGTTTTTGTCAACATAAAAACACAAATTCTTCCTGACTAGATAAAGAAACTTTTTACTTGTCTGACCCTTTAGTATTACTTAAGGTTTTTAATAAAATAAAAAGATGCCAGGTGAATATCCAGGACAATACAACCTGCTGAAAAACTGTGTTTGATTTTGTTTCAAGTGTCTCATTTTATTAGGTCCGCTAATGTTTTTGGAGTCCAGAGTTTCTGTTCATTTTAAGACTTTGTTTATATCACTATGTATTATAATAATAACATGTATATACTGAAAAAGAAAGTTGTTTTAACTTTATTCAAATGTCTTCAGATGTTTCTGCAGGGCCGCTCAGCTGCAGGAGGTGTGTTGTCGCTCTGATAACGCTGATGTGTGTGTGTGTTTTGTGTTTTAACAGGCTGATTGTGTTTCCAGCTTTAACCTCTTTATTATCAGATCCATTCATTCAGTTGAACACTTAGTTTTATTTCACACGCTCGCTCTCACACTCCTCCTCCCTCCCTCCCTCGCTCACTCGCTCGCCGTCCTTCTTTCCTTTCCTCCCGGGTGAGTTTCTCTGTTCGAGTGCTTTAGGAAATGACTTTCAATGGACGGTTTCCACCCAAATTCACTACTTCCTGGTTTGGATCGTTAGCTGTGCACCAGCAGCTTCCTGACTGAAGCAGAGTAAACTGGTTCATTACTCAAAGGGCCACAAAGCTGAGTTTCACTTTTCACCCTTCATGAAATCCAGAGTTTACGAGCACATGTAAATTAAAGGGGTTCTGCAGGGGCTCTTTTTTGTGCTCTAAATATTTTAACTTCCAACTTGTCTAAGTCCATCAGTTTAGAGCCTTTCTGTGGTTTCGTCTTTACATTACGTGCTCAGAAAACTTTAAATAATAAATAACAAATAACTTTCTTTTAAATTGCACTTGACAGCTCCACAGTACAATTCTTCACTTTAACTCTCACGACTTTGATCTAGTGTGGCTGAAAAACGTGTTCAGATCCGCCTTAAGTCATTGAACTCATCCTGATAAGCTGCGATTTGGGGGCTAAAAGTGGGTCTAACCTGTCCACGTTGTCTCAATAAAGTGATAATATCATCAAACTTGATTTGGCCTCTCATCTCCCTGAAAAAGACACTAGCACAGAAAATGATCTCACCATGGACACTTTCACACCTGCTTTGTTTGATTCGAACTTTCAGACTTCTCAGTTTGTTATGAACCAAATTAGCAGGTGTGAAACCTCCTGTGGTCCATGTACCGGACCAAACAGCAGAATCTTAGAGATGGTTTCGATCCGGATCAAACTGGACCTTAGTTCGATTCATGTCCAGTGTGTAAACACAGGTTCGGACCTTTGTACGTAAGATGGAAAACCAAGGAACCATTAACCAAAACAAAAATGAGCCGAGGAACGAAGTTAAATGGGGGTAAGAGGAGACCAAATGTCTTATTAACATTTGGTCCGAAGACTCCTAAAGCTACAATCAAGCTACAAAACAAGACACTTTTAACGCGCTGACATCAGAAACCTGTGAACAAACTGATTGATACAAAGCAAAGTAATTGCAGTGTGAAACCGAAACAACCAGATCAACAATGTCACAAAAACGCAACCTTGGTCCGGACTTCCAGGTGTGTAAGCGCCGTAAATCTGAGGATGCTTTACTGTGAATTTAAAGGTTTGCTTACGTAGGTTTTTCACGTCAGTGTTTTCACTTCTACTCACAGCGGACAAGTATTTTTATTTCATCTCTTCAGCCTGAGTAGGACACTCTGTCCATCATAATGGTGTCTGTGTTCTGTGGCCTTTCAGCTGCTAACGGTTGAGTTTCCATCAGTCACCTGCAGCCTTTGAACACAGACCTCCAGTCAGCCGACCTGCCGTCGTCTATAACACACCTGCCGGATACAACAACGTTAAACAAAGTCCTGCCCTGATGTAAGTCCTCAGATCTGCATTCCTTCGCCCTGACACAAACCAGACCGAGTATCTCCGAACGCTTGATGAGGTCAGAGGGGATTTATTTGAATTCCTCGTCCCACGTTCCCATCAATCAAACACCTGCCTGCATGAAACAAGTGTACATATACAGTAACCGCATGAATCTGGGGATATAAATGAATGTTTTGAAGAACATTTGGAACCTTTTGATAAAAATGTAAACCGCATTGCAACAGGATATCAGTCCACATCCCTGCTCCTCCTTTTGGCTGTTTAAAATACCAGAATTCCCACTTAATCACGTATTTATATCCACTGCAGAATCCCAACTATGACTGTTCAGATGCCAGTCAGAGATTATATTTAAAGAGTACTTTAAACAGTTTAAAGAAGTCGCAGTGATTACGTTCCTCCATTAAAGTTAATCATTCTTTTATGTGTGTGAAATACCCAGATGAGTCACAAGTTAAACAACGTCTTTCTCCTGAAGCTCAGTCTGGTCTTCAGTAAAGCCAAGCAAACGTAATCTAAAGGTTAAATCCATACAAATCTCCTTTTTTTTCTTTTTTTTCCCAGACTGATGCAACCTTCAGAGCGGAGTTACGTCAAAGTTTAGACTGTCTGGACTGCGGCAGATTGTGATTAGCTCTCAGGAAACGTCAACGTCACAGGATTTTTCTCCAAACAAAGAAATGGAATTATTTTGTTATCAAGTTGAAATTCACAAACAAACGAAATAGTCAAAGTCGTCATGTGGACATTTACTTTGTGCTGATTAATTCACAACATTGACTCATGCACTGAGTAAATTGCTAAAAAAACATTACACCATTAAAGTTGCCAGTTGCCGCTTGCAGACTTTTAGAGCTCCAGTCTGTAGCTAGCTAAAGTTAGCTCGTAAATATGAAAAGGCATCAAAACATCAACATTTTTCAGGTTACACATGTTTGTCTGTTCAGTTTACAGTGAATACAACAAGCATCTCTGACCAACCTTTGCTTGTGTCATAAGAAAACTGTATATTTTTTCAAAAAATAATGTGATAAAGGATTTAAACTTCAGCAACAATAAACAGTTTGACGCTAACTTTTATTTAAACTGACACTTCGTCATTACACTGATGAGACTAGATTATAAACTCGACACCTACTAATTTTAACAACTGAGATTACCGTCTCTGATGTTTTAAAGAGACATCCTGCTCAGCTATGATTAAAGCATGAGTACAAAAATGGTCAAACTGATTAGAAGTGATCAATTCTCAGCATTAAATACACAACACAAGAGTTCGATAGTTACCATTTGACCTCTAAAATCTATAAACTGTAATCTCTGTAACTGAGGCGCCTCTGCAGCTCGGCTCTTCCCTCATTCTTAACACTTTAATTGAATTACGTTCTGCGCTCACAAAGGAATTACAAAACGCACACGAACACAACCTTTCTTCCTCCTGATACTTTGTTATTATTCCAACACCCGGCCTCACATGCACGACCGCCATACACACAGGTTAGGACACTGTTACATTATTATTTTTAAACACACACACTCACACACACACACTCTCAGAGCAGCTGTGCTGATGATTAACGCAGATGTGGCTTCACCTCCGTGAGCTCTGAACCTGAACTGGAGGTGATGAAGCAAAGTGAAACCAAATGGAGCCGAACAGAACAAACTGTGATGAAGCAGCCAGATGGAAACAACACCACGTCTGGAACATACATGTTCGTCCGATCACGCAGAAACATGCCTGTACTTTAATCCTTTGATTATTAAATGGCAACACTTCTGAAACTGTGAGGTTGAAGTTGGTTTTAAGTCACACTTATGTTGTCTTTTCACGTTCAAAGGGCCATTTTTAACCATGGACGCTGATCGTGAGTTTACATAACGAGGTAAAATTATCGTTAAACAGAACTAAATCAATTATATCATACTTTTCATATATTTAAACTCACATTTGACTTGGGTTTCCACTGTTGTCACCAAATCTTTTCATAGCTGCTTCAGTTATTATAACATTTCTACAAAAAAATGTGATTCTTAATGTAGCAACATGAGGCTGCAGTTGTGTGTTTGTGTTGTTTGTTGTCAAATAGCCTCATAAATAACTCACTTTTAGGTAATTTTTTAATGTTTTTGTATTCTTGTCTTTGTTTTCACTGCCACATGCGCATATAATTTGCCCCATGAGGATAATGACGATGTCTTTGAGTTTAAATACACTGTAAGACTCGACACTTCAGCGCCGCAGCAGCACATTCAGGCCGACTGCTCTTTTGGCTCTGCAGAGCATCGTTTAAAACCTCTGGTTACATCTTCACGAACATGACATTTACAGTATAAACACACATTTACCGCGAGGAGGACACACACTCCACGCACCCTGACAAGCGAACACAGTGAATCCAGCTTTGGTGGATTACAGCGGTACCCAATTTATTCTCCGGAGATGAGCATCAGTGTGCGCTGTCACTGTCATTGAATCAAATCCCTCTAATCAGAGCTGATGTGCAGGGAGTGAAGCCAGGACTCCAGACTGCGTGTCATCATGGGCCTGCACACACCCTCTGCTTAACTGCAGTCCATCTTCATGGCATTATAAACACTTTCTGTGATGTAAATAAATACTTTGACTCACACCGAAGCTGTTTGAAGAAGATTAAAGCACCCAAACTGCACGAAAACTGATCCGTGAAACTCGAGCTCATAAAACGGCTTTTTTTGTACTTAAATTGCACATAATGGGAAGAAATTTTAGACGTCAGTCAAACTCGTTCTGCAACATCTTCCTTTGTCTTCTTACATTTTGTGTGAACTTGTCAGTAACTTCAGACGAGTTTAAGTGTTTCAAGAGCATGTGAAGAAAGAAAAAAGACAAATATATGGACGAAGTTTTCATGAAGTCCATCTGTCTTCAACTAAAACATCCTGCAGATTCCTGAGAGGACAAACGTGCGTGCATGCAGGTATGTGAAAGTATAACACTCGTCCTCTTACAGCGACTGCTGGGGCCCCCCGAGATATTACAAACACCCATCAAACACACACACACACTCTTGAATCCAGAGCCACAAAACCTGACGGACACACACACTCGACGTGACACACACTCTCAGCATGACTGAGGCTGAACTCTGGTTAGTGTCCGTCAGATTCAGAGTTGCTGCTGCTGCTGCAGCGTCGGGCTGCGTTCACACCAAATGTGGCTGTGCAGGGCTCGGCGTCGGCGCTGGACGCGTCTTTACATGCGACAATCATGTGACGTCTTGATCTAATTAAAACAAGCGACCACACCTGGAACATTAGGCTTCATTCCCTGTGTTTTTGGTCATTCCTGCTGCAGACTTTCACATGCAGTGCAGAGTTATTAGGCTCAGAAAAGCTGATGGCTGCAGTGATCGGCCTCTCTTTCATCCTCACGGTTTCTTGGTCGGCTGCAGAAAGCCGATACGCCCGTGTGATTGGCCAACGCAGCGTGACATCACGTCATGTTTCTCTAAAAGCCGATTCTGTTGCTCTTCAGTCTTTCTCATCGCAGCCTCTGTCATTTCTACAGGGCTAATGTGTTTGCTTTGGCTTTTCTTTGTTCCTCTCCTCATGTTTTCTCTCTCCCGTCTCTGAATCATCCATCTGTTATTGTTTCTGAAGCTCATTTCCATGGAGATTTATGGTCTTTTCGTGGTTTTTATCTCTCAGTTTGCTCTGTTTCATCTGATTTTTTACAGGCCTTTGTGCCTTTTACTTGTAATTCCTTCATCTACATCTACTTTACTTCTTTTTATTTCCATTTTTCATACATTTGTTGGATTTATATACAAGTTTGACTCTGTAGAATTCAATTTCTTTGCCTTTTGGCCCCTGAAAACACAGCTATACCTTTTCAGGTTTCAACAATTCTTCCATCTTACCTCCATCACTACATTCCAGCTACACACTTAATCAAATCAGCTGATCGTAGCATCAATATTGATTGACTATAACTGTTAAAAGTTGACATATTACTGTTGTATTCCAACAAGAAGTGATTTAATCTCAATCGTGAGAGTTGTTTGTCTTTTTGGGAGCAAAATAAGAAAACACCGACCACAGATGACAAACACACTCCACAGTAACAGCAGCGGTCTCCTGCTTTTTTTGCATCTTCCATGTCGCCTGGCAGCAGATGAGGAGATGAAACTCTCAGGTCACTTCATCCTGAAGCAAAACAGAGCCACCTGTGTCTCTTTATCTGCTGTCAGATTAACTGGCGCTTCTGCACAAAGTCGAGGTCACAGCCTCCAGCAGCAGCAGCACATTCACCACCACTGTGCATCAAACTGCCTGACAGTCCCACCGAACCTCCCCCATCTCACCCACCTCCCTCTAAACTCCTCCCCCGCCTCCCAAACTCCCAAATCGGTCATGTTCGACAGCATGGAAAGAGCTACATCACCGGCTTTACAGGAGAACGTCTCCAGATACCTTCAACAAGTCTGAGCATGTGATCCGCTGCATGTGTGGGAGTCGCAGAAATGAGTGATGTATACTCAAATGTGTGTGTGTGTGTGTGTGTGTGTGTGTGTGTTACATACATGCACACAAACCAAGACACACTACAGATATTTGTGGATGGATGTGTGTGCATGTGTGATCATGTGTGTGATTCATGCTGGATTTAACAGTAATGAGGTCTTATTGTTAAACACTCCACAGCCTGCAGTCACACACACACACACACACACACACACACACACACACACACCTGCCTATGCATTTATGCATTGCACATACACACTACAAAGTGACACACACACACACATTCAGACATGTAATTAAATTAATCACAAACTGCCCACTTCCACTTCTTATGACAAACCTGCACTTATCCGACACACACTCACACACTCATAAACACACACACACACACACACACACACAGTTTACAGTACATCTCTGTGTATAAAAACAAGCTCCGTCTTGTTCTCGCGCTGCATCTGCAACAAAAGCTAAATAAAGGACAGGAAGTTTATCTGACTCGAAGTTATAAATCTTCTTCTTCGCCACCTGCAACGTTTCTTTCTCAGATGATTTGTGACCGAAACTTAAAAACATTTAAATCCGACAGCGAACGACGTTTGTTTGATCAGAATCTCCTACAGATCGGAGCCTCTTCGGTTCATGTGTTCACATTTTATTTTGTGATGAAAACGTCAGGTTTGGTTCTGTGTTTTCTCAGCAGCTTCATGTGTTGGAACAGATCTCACACCTTATTTGCATTACAGGTATGCAGCTCTGTTTTCCTGATGAAGACAGACGGTGTTGGCACGGATTTGAAAACCACGGCGCAGAATAATTGAAACCCTGGAAATCTGCGAGAACTGTAGCTCTCGGCTGTGAACTCTGTAACGTGCTGAGGTGGGTGAACGCGTCTGAGTCACCTTAATGACATAAATCATTTTATAACCTGCTGTGTTTACGGAAAATTTACTTTAATCTTCGCTCAGTCGAGGGCACAAATACACACAAACACACACACACACACACACAGACACACACACACTCCAGAATCCAGTCAAAACAGCCGTGGTTTGCCACACGTCATGACACAACAGTCTGATCGTCTCGTTGAGGGTAAAGCTCCGGCTCTTACTTGTAGGGGTCGTTGGGGTCCTTGGCGTTGCAGGCCTCGGCGTGGCCGTTGCACACACACCGTCCGCCGATACTGACGTCTTTGATGCTGTAGTAATACTGCAAAACAAAAACAATCACTGTCACACACTCATGTCTGTGCAGTAAAAACGAAGCTGGAGACACTTAGCTTAGCATAAAGACTGGAAACGGGGGGAAACTGCTAGCCTGGCTTTGGCAGGAAAATATCTACCATTTTTTATCATTAATATGCACCAGAAATGCAGGCAGGTGATGCAAAACAAGTTCCTGCCAATCATGCAACACTGTTTGTCTGACCTACAGGTGGAGGTAATGTGCCAAGACATGCAGCAACGAGTCACAAAAAGCAAAGAAGAAGAAGAATGATTGTTGGTACCAAGGGGCAAACTCTCAACTTCCGCATTGAAGCCAACCAGGAAGTACAAAAGCTTGCAATTCCGCGACTGACCACTTGAGGCTCCATTGGAGCC
>JAQNCA010048955.1:0-11984 GCA_029783725.1 Acanthurus tractus | reverse complement strand
CGCACAACCAGTCACCCCCCCCCCCCGAACGTCACTGAAGAATGATTCGATTTAGTGTTAAAACCCAAAACAGAGATTGTATAGTTTTGTTTGTTTTGTTTTTGCCTAAATCAGAAACTATGTTCAGCTTGTTTTTATAACAAAAAAATGACTGTTAACATGTTGATCTACTAGGCAGGAAAACTACAGGCTTGTGTCCGACATATGGAGAATGCACAGAAGCACTGAGAGGCAAATGAGAAAGAAAATTCAGGTGATCCTTCTTATGAAATCTATTTCATGTACTTTGTTTTCGTGTTTCAGACCTATGAACAGGTGAGAAAAAAGATCTACCAGAAAAACTCTTCCAGATAGTTGTAATGAAAATTCTGTTAAAACATGTTGTTAATTCTGTTATTATGTGTGATCATCCTTATATGGTATCTGATTAATCTATATTTAGAGAGCTTAGAGTTGTCACAAACTCACAGGCGAGTGGACACAACTCAGCAACTTCTTGATGAACCTGAGCAAGCTGGTCTTCATGACTCAGGATCCTGCTCTGCTGTGTCCATTCATGGCCAGTGCGTTCTGTCACGAACTCACAGGCGAGTGGACACAATAAGGCAGAACAGCACACAGGGATCAGCAGTCTCAAGGTCTTTAATTCAGTCCAATTTCAATACACTATAAACAATAGCTCTAGGCAAAAGTACAGAATCTTCAGGCAATACTCAGGAACCGGTCAACAAGGAATAAAGGTCATACATGGAAACTAATCAATAAGAATTGCTGGAACGCTGCTTACAAGGAAGACAAGATGAACTGACGCAGAGGGAAGGAAAGCACAGCTTAAATACACATGAGGGCGGGGAGACAACAAGACACAGGTGAAACACATCAGGGTAATCACAAAAGGCAGCAAAGGAACACAGGAAGGAAGTAATAGAGACAACACAAGGGGAGACGAGACTATCAAAATAAAACAGGAAATGAATGAGACAAACTACAGCATAACCAAATCCCTTACAAGAGTCAGTATAAAACAAGACTACGCCTAGCATTCCAGTATGAATGTAAGATGTGCAAATTGTTGTTGTAGGAGTCATTTCCTACAAAGAGGCCGATCCAGCTCAGTATAAAACATCTGTCATACTCTTTAAGTGTTAGATCTCTATGTTGATGTACCTGTATATTGATGTAGTGCAACTGTAGAGATCTCCTTGCTGCAAGTAAAATTGTCTGAAATCCTTCCTGTGAGTCAGTGTCTGTGTTAAGGTTTAAGAGAATTTTCCTAACGTTACTTGGTCCTTCATATCTCCTGCGTGTTTTCTCTCCCTGGACTCCCAAGCCTGAGAAACCTGTTCACAGACAGTCTGAGACTGTCTTTCAGAGACCTCCACCTGAATTGGTGACAAAAGAGGCCAGGACAAGTGGAGCCCCGGGCAGAGGAGGACGTGAGGGGTCAGCATAACTGCCCAGCACTGGCTCCAGGATAGGTAATTATAAATGTGAAGAGTGCATGTGTGTTTGATGAAGAGTGAGTGGGGTAATAAAAGCGGTGATAAAAACGGTCTGGGACCATAATGTTATAAAGTCAGTCTAGACCTCTCTATCATGGGTGCTTCAGATTTTAATCTGGGAAGACCCTTGAGCTGGTCTGGGTAATCCAGTAGAGTTTGTTTCTAGAAAGACCCTTGAGTGGTATTCTGGTAAAAATCGATTCTGGAAGGACCCTTTGAGATGGTTTCAGTGACTTAGATTTCAGTCTGGAAAACCCCTGAAATAGTTCTGGACTGCCCTATCTCAGTGATTCAAATTTTGATTTGGAAAGGCCTAGAGATAGGATCTTGGTGCTTTGGATTTTCAATCTAGTAGATTTTAATCTAGGGTTGGTGTTTCGGATTTTAATCTGGAAGATTTCCATCCAGAAGAACCTTGAGATAGTTAATAGGTATAGTGAGTAACCTGAGGCTGGTGCTGGCTAGTTTTGTAGTTTTTTAATTCATAGTTTTAGATTTGTAGTTTTGTAAGTAATTTGTAAATGTTGTAAGTGAAAGATGGGTAATTGTTCTTGCTGCTGTTGTAAGGAGGATGTAGAGTTTTCAGGAGATATGAAATATATGGAGACCAAATATCCTGGCTCTACAAAAAAGGCTCCAGATCAGAAAAAGAAATATGGGTTAACAGGAAAATTATTAAAGGAACCATGTGCTGAGTTGGTAATGAAAGTCCAAATTAAAGTAAAAGGAAATAAGAGACAATGCAAAAAGGAAGGTTTAGATCTTGCTAAGAGATTACCCTCGAAGAGAGAATCAGGGAGAAGAGAGGAGCTTGTGACTAGGAACAAAAAAAGAGGAAGTATCACCTGTGTTGAAAACCGAGAGTGACAAGGGACAAACAGATACAGAGAAAGTGCTACATTTAGATGTAGACATGATGCTACAGAGTGAAGAGAAACCAGAGATAAAATTAACGGTAAATGGAAAAAGTCTAACATTTCTAGGGCTTCCCGAACTGTAGTAATGCAACATGAGTTGCCCAAGGATGTTGCTTCTCAGGAAACTATTTTGGTCCGTTCAGCAAGCGAGAGGATCCGCAGAGAACCCCTGACCGAACCCTGACTCAAAAGATCCTGTAACTGATGAAACATGTACACTTACAACTGTGTTGTTGGAATGTTTTAGGGAGAGATGGGATGCGTGCACTGAATTTGGCACTATTTCCCACTGAAAATGGATTGAAGGTTGTTCAAGGGGCAGAAGCCCAAGTTCTACAAGGAACAGGAGGCCCTTCTTACTGCTACTCTTTGGATCTGACCACAAATGGACCCAGATCAATCACCACAGAGTTAGCGCAGATTGAAATGATGTCTCTTCCCCTTCAACAGACAAAATGCTACCTGAAAACTTACATTGCACCATGTATTTTAAACACACCAGGTCTAGACAAAGACTACCAGCAACAATCCCTGAGGAAGTCAGCTAGAGATATAAGCAATGCCTTTTTCTCCATACCTATGCATCCTCATTTTATACATCCAGGAACTGTCCTAACAATAATTCAAGGGAAATTTTCTGGATTAAAAAAAAATAAAAACGGCAGGATGTTTTCTAGTTTTCTAGACCTGTTTGGTTCAGAAAGACTTTTCCTGATTGGAGCTTCCGAATACTTAACTAACATTTTTTCTCTCCATTATACAGTGCACACACACACACACACACAGGCCAGAAATAAAGAGTAACACACACAGAGCCAACAGAGAAAGTACAAGATGTCAGAGCAGCAGTTTGGGCATTGACACTTTGCAGGAGTGGGATCATATTAACTGTGATCAGTTTGACACATAAACAGCATTCAACAAAACTAAGGATAACATCATATGCAGTGGTTGCATCTGTTCTAATTAATCACTTATTTAATACACCAACTGAAAGTACTCTTTGTAACCCCTCTCAAACGCCCCTCCACACCCACTCACTCATTCTAATGTTGCATTTGGCTTTGCAATGCGTGAGTGAAAACACAGTGTAAATGGCTTTTGTGAAATTAAATTAAATTCTTTATACAGTTTGACTGTTAGCTGCTATTATCAGTTCAAAGTTATAATAATATATTTGATGCCATAGGGGGGCAAGAGAGACTAAGTGGACTGACCCAATTATGCTTTTACAGTGCAGGAGCAGAGAAGTCGCACCCAGGGCAGATTGTGGAAGACTTTGTTGAGTGATGGAAAAAGAAATGACAGGCCATTTCATTTATGTACCTTAATGAAATGAAATGAATGCACAATGCACTTCCTGTTGTTTCTATGCATGTAAGGCTTTAATAAAAGAGATGGTGTATTTGTACTTTTAGTCTGCTGTGCTACCCAAAACTATGATTTGGACATAAGGACCGAGCCTGACGCATTTCCACAAGGCTTTGTAATGTGCAGTAGTGCTTATTATAAACTAGGCTTTTATTTTAGTTTCAGTGTCATTCATTGTTGTGCAAAGAGAATTATCAGGGTCGTCAGGGTGTGCACTCTTTCTCTTTCCTACGGAGGAGAGGGGAGCAGAAAGAGAGAGCAGCTCTTATTAGCCATGGCAGCCCTGGGTGGCTCTGTGTGATAAAGATGGATGGTCCCCTCTGTGGCTAACACACACATATATGTGAACACACCAAAACTGTTCTACACATCTACTGCTATCACACTCTTTATCAATAACACACACACCACGGTAAGAAAACACTTACCTCTGTGTGAAACAGTGGAAGCTGAGTGTGTTAATGAAGGTAAATTTATTTTTTGTTTATTTTTATCACCAAAACAAGTGTAAAAAAAAACTCACAGCAGTGTGTATTTTGGGTGTGCAAGCAGATTCTGCAACCCTGGTCAAATACTGATTCATAAATCTACAGCATGGCTGTAAAAAATGTGTCCCTGACATGTAGAAGATATGCCAACAGAATTGAAACTAATTTCATTTCACCTGACAGAGCATTACTAATAAGCACAGACACTATCCTGTTAAAATACCTATTACACTTGCTTGGATGTCCAACTTGTGGTTGAGAAATACTTTCCTCCTTTTGGACATTTTTGCAATTATGCAGCCTGTCTGGATAAACTGCATACAGAGGGAAATTATCAACAGCCTGACGAGCGAGTGTGTCTCCGAGATTGGCTGCTGCAGGGATTATAGCATGTGAGACTGGAAATGAAAGGCAGATATTCAGGGTCTGGGCTGAATTTCAGAAAAAAATAAGACAGAATACAAGCCATTTATTTAATTTAGTCTATACTATCCAGAGGTCGAGACAAACACTTGTCATGTTTGGCCTTTCCATGAGCGTCTTTAGAGGATAAAGATCGGAAAGTCTTGTGATGGCAATATCAGTTATTAGGTCTCCCACTCACATTCATACTGGTATATCTTAACACCTAATGGACAGACTGCCATGAATTGGTGCACACACACACACACACACACACACACACACACATACACACACTTGCACACACACATCCAGGTGTCTAAAAAGCTATAACTACAATTTATTCCTTCTCTAACTGCATTAAATTAGGTACAGTGACATGTTTCATGTTTCCTCAGGATGAATTAAAAAACTTTGTTGAGCCTTTATTCTTCCACTTTCTTTCATCAACAGGTCTAAATTGTGATTTGTATCCAGAACTTATTTTTTGACCTCACACCTATAAGATGCAGCTCTAATTGACCTAATCTAATAATCTAATACATGCTAGGCATCAGGTGTTAACACTGACTGTAAGCATTTTCGCATGCTGACATTTGTATTTAGCTGGAAAAAGCTGCACCTGACTACAGCTGCTCGTGAGGCTACAGACACTAAAACTGGGTTTATACCTCTGTGTTGAGGACTATGTCGCACCTTTAATGGCTGCATGCGTACGCACACACAGTTTATTTCGCTGTCGGCATGAAAAATGCGTGCCTCCTTAGCAATTTACCTGCACATCTTGCAGGGCTGCAGCAGTGACTGAGACACCGTGTGGAGACTGCAAGAACTGTGATGTGATTTTTCTTTTGAGTGGGCCCGTGGGTTTCAGCCACATTTGTGGGGGCAACACTGTTCCAGGTACGGGAGAGCAGAGTCTTCAACTTTCCAAATGACTTGATAACAAAAAAATTAATTAATTAATAAGGTGAAAATGAACTTGCCTGATGTTTGTCTTTTAACACTATGCAACTGAAAAACAAATCCTCAAAATTTACATCCAATTAAAATGTATCTGTAAGGCTGAAGGCAGACTGATTAACACCACTACACCTTACCTGTGTAGAAAAGGCCTGTTCATACTGTACATATTAAATTAAAGGCTGTGTTTCAGACAAGGAGGAGTCATAAACCTGTAACTTTTCTCAAATCATAAAGAGGTGATGAGTGACTGAAGACACAATTAGCTTTAACCTATTTTAAGATAAAAATGCTATTTTCAGTGAGTAAAAGCAAACTCAGTCCTTACAATTGAAACAGTTCTTAATGTCTTTTAGCACAATAAACACAAACCCTGACAAAAAGTAGCAATGGATGCCATCTCACTGTCTGTCTGTCAATCCATAACCTCATCCTAATTCTCAGAAATAAATGTTGGCCTTTAATTTGTCAAAAATATATATAAATGTATGCTTCCAATGCTTTTCAATGTCACTGGTTAAGGTCTGGTTGGTTTTAGACACAAAACCCACTGAATTAAGGTGTTGTCAGTAGAAACACAGCTGGAAATTCTTTCAAAATCTCATTAAAAGTACCTGGTTTTTAGTCAAACAAAAGTGCTACAAAATGGCCTGACAGGTGCTGAAATGACTCTCTTGAAACTGTCCACCTTGATGCGGTCTCAAACACCAGTCTCTGCTGGGTTGCCGTCTCAGAACTACACCATGTTGATATGAACTGTTAAAACACTGATAAAAAAAATTACACATGCATAGTTCACATCAATGTAAACTCTTTTTGTGCCAATTTGACCAATAGAATTATATTGGGGGCAGGAGGTTTAAAAGGAGTTCAGTTGAAGATGAGAGCACAACAAGAACAAGACTAAAACTTCCTGGATATTCAGTCAAACCTGCACACGATCAGCAGTCTGTTCAGCAGCACCTGGTAAACCAGGTAATCCAGCAGGGGCCTGAGGACAATCTGAAACCCTTTACTATGTAACGGCAATTGTGCAAGTGTCTGGAAACTGGACAGACTTAGATATTTAATTTTTGAACCACTTGTGTTACATTATTTTTCATTCTTTTCACCTCTCTTGCAAGTGTCTCAAACATCCCCTCGCTCTTATTCCAAGTTTTTATAATATAAAAATGCTGTTACTATTTTTCTTCTTTTTTTGCTGTAGCCCAAGTGCACACTACATACTAATTCTAATAAGTATTATGTATTCTGTAGCCAAGAAAGGTGCAACTTCAGGTTACAAACAAAGTGTTTCTTCTTCGTAAGAGGCAGCGGTGTGATTTCCCTCAGAGTACACAAGCTGGTCCAACAGGGAACTGAGCAGCACACTAGGAAACAGCCCTGAAAACAGAAGGATAACAAATGACACTGAACATTTGATTTCTCATTTTTTTGCTTCCTTTAAATTGATTTTTTATTAAATGATGAAGCATCCAACCATTTTCGTTTGGACCTAATTATTCCATCTCACAGATAGTGGCTGGACCTGATACCATCAAATGACATAAACAACAGAAATACTAACATATCATCATCCTAACAAAGATCAAATCTACAGAGAATTAAAGAAAATAAAAGATAAAATAAATAAAAGTTTCAACATCATCGTAATCTTTTGGGGCATATTTGTGCACTTATACACTCATACAGTACTTATTCCATGAGGAGAAGAGACATGGCCTCTGACAGAGTGCAGCCATTCACTTTTTATGTATTAATCTGACAGTTGCACACATTCAGAGACATGTTTTGTAGTTGCATTGCACAACATTAAATGGGTTGTTTTAAGACCAAATAGACTGAACTAAACAGCAGAAGAAAAATGTTTCTTTCAATAAGTTGGTGAATATGAAGCTTCAACATGCAACTTCTGCTAAAACTCAATGCACCTCTTCTTTTAGTTGCTTTACAATTGTATTTCCAGGTTTTCTTTAAAAAAATATGCAAACTCAGAGAGAGGACATTGAAGGAATATAAGTAAAGAAGCTAAAGCAGGGGATGAAGAGCAGGTATGTCGTCGTCACATCCTTCCTACTTTACAAAAAAACCACTGTGGTGCTGCATGTGAAAAAACTCCCTGTTTCACTCAGCTTCACTGCTCTGCATATTTAAAACCTTGACAGTTTTATCTCTTCCTTGTTTCGGATCTCCCAGATGGACGTAGAGTCACTAAACAATCAGTAACCATTGTGCATCAAATGTTAAACGTTGCATTGTGGGATTGTTGGCAGCGTTAAAAGTATCCTCCATGCCATCAACACTACATTTTTCTGCTCCTGTGTGGGAATTCGTGGAGCAGTATGCTGCATACATTTCACACTTTCTGTCACAAATAAAATGCCAGGCTGTAAATATCGTACATTAGGTAGAAAACAGAGTGAATTTTGACCCCATCAGTAAATCACTTTCAACGACTGCTACAACACTGCTCTCTGATGTGGCACACCTCATAGTACTGGGAATACGGACAGACAGCATCTGGACTACAAATGGCTGCTAGAATGATTCCAGACAGCTAAACACACACCAGAAAAGCACCTTTAAATGTAATAGTGCGTACAGATTTGTCACTTTACCATGCTATATATTCATGTGTTTTTAATCCCCTTGTGAAAGCTACATAACTGTAACCAAGCCACAGACTTTTGATGACTAGCATGAAATCTAACCGTTAATGGTTATGAAAGTTTTCAAGAGCTGCCCCACTGTATGTGTGTAAATCAGAAAAAAGATTCAAACAAACAAACAAACCAGCTGTTGGTTTGGTGTGACATGACATCATTCTGAAAAGGTGCAAACAAACAAATGTACATGAAACTTTTGTTCACTGAGTGGACAGAACAAGTCCTGAGGTATGTGGTTACGGAGCAGGAATGAATCTGTAGTCCATCGTCACCGAGGCAGGAAGAGAGTCAGGACTGCAGTCCAGATCACCTCTGCACTGACTGAAAGCCTCCGCTCATGTTCCATCTGACCTCTACATATGCAGGCACTGTCTTGTTATCTTTATCTAACAGATAACAAGAGAACTTGGACTATTCTTGTAATTTTTAAAAAGCCTGCTATGACTCTCACATCACCATTTTAAGTACAGGGCTTGAGTCAGGACATGGTTAGCTTAGCTTAGCATTGAGACTGAGACACAGTGAGCCTGTCGCTATCATCTCTACAGATCACTGATAATAACACTATGTTTTTTAAATGTGAACTGTACTAGCATTTATGTTAAAAACACAGTTTGTGGTTTGGGTGGGAGATACCAGTCAACACTTCATCCATCTGCACAGGTCTGGTACCTGCAGGGTGTGATTCGGAGTACGTGGTAATGGCTCAGGTTCACCTCAAGTTCGGAAAAGGAGAAAAAAAAAGCCACACTAAAAAACATCTGACAACAATGGCCTTAAATGTAATAAGTAAAACAAAAAGAATTTATCTCCAGTAAATAAAACAAAATAAAAATATGTGACACTTGTGAAAAAGTAGTTTCTAGTTCATCTCAAAACTGCAGGCTGCCCGATAGTTGTGATCTTGAGGTAACAGATCTCCAAAAAAGATCAGCAGTCACATCTGCTCATAGTGTCCAAACCTCTTGTCTTCTTGTATGTATCTATAGTTGCAAATTGTGTGAGTTTAAGTGAGAATCAGTCATGCTGTGTGTACATGTGTGTGTGTGTGTGTGGGTGGGTGTATGAGCACACGTTCAAAATGTGTTAATGCGTTGTACATTATCAACTCCTCGACAGCAGACAGCTGCAGTCTGTCATTTGTGTCCAGATGTGTCTCAGTGCAGAAATGACAGCAGAGCAGTGAACCAGTTGGCCAACATGGAGCCCTTCGCCCACAGAAGCAGTTCATACACTGTGAGTCTCCACAGGTTGAGAGTCTCTGCCAGCGTGATCCGCAGACGCCTCGTCCTCGACTGAACCTTGCTCCTCTTGTGCCTGTTGGCCAGAGCAGCAGAAGAAGAGGGAGAGAGTCAGGAGTCTGACACAGTTTAAATGGACTGGTTAGAATCAGCTGGATATTTGACAAAAAGGCAGTTTTAAGTTCAATAACCAGTCATCCATATCACAACACACAACTACACATCATACAGAGGCTCCATGGATGCATGACTCTGAGTTTGAAAAAATGAAACAATTTTGAAAAATACGGCATTCAGCTTTTTTGTTTAAAACACTAACAATTTAATTTAACAGGGAAAGTATCCAGCTCCATCAACAGCCCCTCCAGGCTGGAACAACTACCACAGACTAGAATACAACAGTGTTGGTTTGACTGACTGACTGACTGACTGACTGACTGATTTCTAAGAGTCTGACTGAGAACAGTTTTGACCTGAAGGTCACAGAGAAAAAAACTGCATGGAACAGACATGAAGAGCGTTCATCGACTGAGGAACACCACTGTGCTAAAGAAAGCGAGGTCATAGGATCTCTGAAACATCATTAACTTCATGAGAACATGAACTCATACGGAAACATCATTAGTATGAGACTGATGGACTTGGAATCTCATGGTGAACAGAAGATGAGGCCATTTGACTTTCAGCTTTTTACGGCCATCACCTGGACATCGCCATGACGCAGGGACATAAATTCCCCTCTGGATGATCTGTAACGACTTCAGCCATCCTCTGACCTGTCTTCATTCAGCCATCATCAGCTCAACACTTTGTACTATCACATGCTTTGCTGTATGACTAAATACCAGCAAAAAGAATAAAATCCCATCAGCCTCAGCTGTACTTTAGTGCTAAAGATGTTAGCATGTGTGCATGCTAAATATCAGTATGTTAACACTGTAATTGAAAGCATGTTTGCATGCTGATGTAAACATTTAGCAAATTATTTTTTTTTATTACATTTAACTTCACTGTGCCGAGGGAAACCTTATAGGTGGTTGCAGACTCACTCTTCTCATTTCACATTTTTCAGGTTTGTTTGATTTTTCAGACAAATAAATACAGTACTACAAAAAAAACATCATTTTTAGCTGCACATTTGGCTGATTCAGTGCAAGAGATCTGGTAATATGCATGCTGACACCCTGGTGATGTACATTACATTATTTTTGTCATTGCTAACACCTGTGCTTTTTCTGCTATGACAAGTTTTGAGAGCGGGCCACATTTACTTTCTCTTAACTACCACAGGTGTGCCATTTAGGAAAACATAGTGCTGCAGTGTTGGTAAAAATTACACACAAACCAGTTTGCTTCATATTCTGTACACAAGTTTCACCTACAGCACATCTCATTTACAGGATATCTGCATTGCGAATGCTATTTCTTTAGTACTGCAGTTCATATTTCCTTTTAAGGGTTGCTTCAAGCCTCACTTCTCACTTGGATGCCCCTTTAAGTGCAGAAAAAATTGATGATGTGCCCTCCGGGGTGCCCCCTTTCACTGGAGGAAACATTATGCAGTGCCATATAGATAGCTATACATGACCTCTGTGCCAAATAGGTCTTTTTCACTGCATAGTACAGCTTGGTTGGACTCAACTTGCTCCATTTTTTTAAGGTTCCAAGTGAGTTGAGTGGAGCTGAGTTGAGTATGTTGGTAACATGATAAAACTGCAGACCACTGACTGGAAAAAGGGATCTTGCATCATTCCTGAATCAAACTCTTGTATTCTGCCCCACAACTTGAGTCTGCCATGTATTCAGCCTCATCAGGTTATAACAAAGTAGCCATCTCAACACAAAAGCCACAGCATTTTCCTTTTATTAGTCTTGGGATATTTGGTTGTTGGGGGTCACTCATTCAGTGGATCGAATCTCTCCAGAACTCACTGGCTGAACCTGTTCATTATTACACCTCTTAATGCTTCAAACTGTAATGTACACAAGAAAAGAACTTCCACTCATCATTATTATTGTCTGCATTTATATTAAAACCTTTTGCCACCACAATTTAAAAACATATTTACGACTGGTATAAAAACAAAATATTTTCACCAAAAAATCAGTTTATGTGCAGATGACATTCTGTTATGCCCAATGAATTCCTCAATATCTCTGACAAAAGGCTTTCATTATTCTCTATGATTTAAAAAAAATGTGATTTTCTCAACTAGCAGTCTAGAAATGGAAAAATCACCATTAATATAAACTTTTGGATACAAAATCTGTGATAACATTTTGTTAACATGCAATAACACTGAATTACAACTCAATAAAATTTTGTATTTTATTTTTATATTTATTTATATATTTTATATCTTGTATTTTGAAATATTAGGAGCAGAGTGTGTTAAAGAGGGGCTGGTTTATACTTGAACTTGAAGCGAGTTGT